>PVJC01049750.1:0-12051 GCA_004026665.1 Murina feae
ATTTGTACGAGTTCTTTTTACATTCTAGACATAGTCCTTTGTCAAATATGTGCATTGTTTAAATCTTCTCTCTGTAGGTTGCATTTTCATCACTTTAATGCTATATTTTTAAAAATAGAAGTTTATAATTTTAGGGTAGTCCTATTTATTAGTTATTTCCTTCATCACTAATACTTTTGAACTCTGGTTTTTAAGTATTTGGCTCTTGTAACCTGGTACAACCTCAAGTTGATGTTTTCTGAAACATGAAAGTTGAATATATTTGAATCTCAGATCTTTTTGAACTTGGGAAATTCTTGATTCCTAACTGAATCAAAACTGACACATACACCTTTCATTGTTTCTCTTCGTTGATGGCAAGGCTTTCCCAAGTCTGCTCCTTTATAGAGAACTGTTGGTGCAGTGGATGGGACTTGAATTTCAAGTTATTCCAAGAAAAGATGTGCTGGATACCATGGATTGGTTTGCTTAATTCTCCTTCTGCTCCTACGAGGTGAAGAATTAGAAAACTAAACATGCCTTTTTCTAAACATCTAGCATTTTGGCCATGATCCAGTTAGTTCGGCTCTCATGGGACAGAGTACCAGTTAGATCATTAGACAAGTGAGGTAATAATGCTGCAAGTTTAAGATGCGTATTTTATCCTTCCCTGAGGGTAACTGCAAACTGGAGAAAGGTAAGGACAGTACTGCTTTAGAGAATGACTCTTTTCCTTCCTTTGTCCAAAAGTTAGAAAATATCAGAAAAGTTCCCTTTCACTTAGCTCCCTTTCATTTTACTAAAATGTTTTATTTTTGTTGATTTCAGAGAGGAAGGGAGAGGGAGAAAGAGAGAGAAACATTAATGATGAGAAAGAATCATTGATAGGCTGTCTCCAGCACGCCCCCTACTGGGGATCAAGCCCACAACCTGGGCATGTGCCCTTGATCAATAAGTTGTACAGACCAGACTCACTTGACTTTCATTGTCATCCTGGCTGTCTGTCACAAATAATCTAGTCATTGATCTTTTCACAGGATATCCTGTTGCCACTAAATTGATCACATGATACATTTGGTGTGCCTAAAGTACTAGGCACTGTAGATGCTTTAATAAGATATAAAGAAGCAGAACATAGTTATTGCATTTCCTCTGCGGTTTGTTGGAGACATTTCCTCTCAAGGGAAAGACAACTTGTTTTACTTTTCACCCCTATTACTAAGAAACATTCGCCGGGCTTGCTAGATCTCTAGGAATTTTGGGTGAAACACATACCACATTTACTTATGCTATGCATTTTCAAAATATCCCATGAAATTTTGAACTTTTGAGTTTTGATTTCTCCACATTCTCCACATGTTTTGTAATAAAAAGTCAGGCAAGTGTTTCTGAGAATGTGGATAAATCAGAACCTCATACACTGTCGAGGGGAATGTAAAATGGAAAACAGTCTGGCCGTTCTTCAAATGATAAAACATAGAGTTACTATGTGACCCAGCAACTCCATTCCTAAGATATGTGCCCCAAAGAAATAAAAACATGTGTCTACACAAAAACTGATACATGAATTCCTATAGGAGCACTACTCATAATGGCCAAAAGGTGAAAAGCAACTCAAATGTTCATCAGCTGAGAAATGGATAAACAAAATGTGGTCTATCCATATACTAGAATATAACTTTATCACAAGAAGACAGGAAGTACTAAAATATGATGCAATAAGAAGAACCTTGAAAATATTACACTATGTGAAAGAGGCCAGTCACCAAAGACCACATATTATATTAGTCCATTCATATGAAATGCCAAGCACAGGGTACTTTGGAGAGACAGAAGTAGATTAGTGCTAGCATAGGGCTGAAAGGCTGGAGAAGTAAAGGGACAGGATGGTGATAGGCAATGTGTATGGAATTTCTTTTTGAGATGGTGAAGATGTTCTAAAATTGAGTGTGGATGATGGTTATACATATTTGTGAATAGACAAAAATTGGATTGTAGACATTATAAGGGGTGTGAATTATATCTCAATAAAGCTGCTTAAAAATCTAGGTGGAGGCAGTGAAGGCTCACTTCCCTAGTGTCCCATACTTGCTTGATAGGCTCATGAATAAAATGGTTGTGTGAAATGGATGGAGGTTATAGATTCAATAATATAGATTTCCTCTTGCCAAGGCTGGACTGACACTGCTGAGTGTCCAATTTCCTAGTAAGATGAACCAACCCTAGTACATAGTTCATTTTATATGGTAGATATTTTTACCTCTTTCCATGGGGAGTGGGCAAGAGGCATTGGAATAGAAGCTGTAGTTATGAGCAGTCCCCCTGACTACCCCCCACCATGGATGTAACAATGAATGTCTTATGCATGAGCATGATACCCTACACTGCATTGCTTATGACAGAAGAACTAAGTTAATGTGCAAGAAGTGAAGCCTTACCATATATTCTATCTCAGCGATGGGGCTTTAAGGAAGTAAAGTGGATAATTGAAAGCTGAGTTTGGGAGAGGACACCTTGGGAACTTGTCTAGGAATTCGTATTTGCTCTAATCTTGGGACCAATATATGGCGTTATACCTTCCATAGACAGAATTCACTGGTTTAAGATACAAGACATGGTGGTAGGAGAAGCAATTCTCATAGCAACTAACTCGTGAAATGGTTGTTTCCCACACACTTGCTCCTTAATCCTTCTGGATAATAACAACAATAGTTTCCAATACTTTAAAAGTTAAGGCTGCCTTCTAACTATTTGAAGCTCTTGGTGCCATTTAACCAACAAGGAGAAGATAAGGTCCATATGTTGTCTTGACGAATGATTCTCATTATTAAGAGGAAATAGAATTGTTATAGATGCACCGGGGTCAGGGAGAAATATGCCTGATATCCCTTGAGGTGCCTCCTAGAACTCTCTATTCTGTGATAAAAAATGAATGTAAGATTATGTCCAGCTTACACAAGAAAGACTGAAAGAACTCAGACTCCTCATGACTGAAGAGCTGAGTTGCTGGCTGGAAAGAAAGTGAACATTGAATTAATAGTGAGAGAAGAAATTAAAAATATTAACTACAGCTTCATGACTAGTTGCAATTATGAGGACTACAATATGTAACACATTTTCTTTCTTGTTTTGTTATGCGTATCTTTGTACATATGCATTAAACACTCTTTTTTCTTTCCCTTTTGTCTACTCTTTTATATAAGGTTTGTTGGTAATGGTTTATTTCATAATTTACATCTTTGATTATAATATTATTCTTGGATTATGATTAAATTAGGAAAAGAACATACATCATGGAGATATGAATAAGAGAGCGAACTTTTGGTCTCCCCCTTGGGGAGGTAGCAAAAGTCTTAATTTCCTTACCAAAAAAATTCTTCTAAGTATTTTCAGAAATTTAACCCCCATTATTAGTAGGGGTCTGGAGTGGTACAACTCCTTTCTGCTATCTAAAACTCTTTTTAAAATTATAATTACCTAGGAGGTAACAATCTGGCAGAGCGACAGAGTGACTCTGCAGTCACATGCAGCAGAATTTGAATCCTGATTTGGTTATACAGGCTGAGCAACTACGGAAGCCTCCATGCCTTGATTTCCTGGGCTGTGAAGTCAGGGTAGTGACAGTATTTGATCAAGTGAGATGATGGTGTGGACCTCTGCAAAGCACAGAGCCTCGAAACCAGACATGCTCTAGGAAAGCTGTTCAAGGGCAGGAAAAGCAAATGCAAAGGAACTCCATGGACTCACTTTCCCACCAGGGAGTGAACCGCCGTGTCATGGTCCAGGCCGAGTGGATCCCAGCCACAGCCGTCCTCACCCTTCCGTAATAAGCCTCCTGAACATCTGAAGTTTCATTGGTAAGGTCACAAAATAATTCCTGGATTCCCCAACAGGCCTCTTTATTTTTCCATTGTCTCTGTCCATACCTATAAAGGGAAAAGACAAATTTGAGTGTCTTCTTTCTGTTGAAGGAGTGTGCAATTTTCTCAGTCTGTTAATATTTGGTTGAAAATTGTCCTGCAATATCAGTACTACTGTAAAGTCTTATGGCTACTCTTCAGTATCCTTAAAATGATTTCTTCTTGTCAACCAAAGTGTTCTCTTGATGAAACATAAACTCAAGCCCGACACTTTCTGTATCACTAACATAGAGCTTGTTTTTTTGTTTTTAAATACTTTGTGAAGTTTTTCTTCTGGTCTATGGACCAACTTTTATTTTTGAGAACTGGCTCTCCACATCCTTAATGCTTCTTGAGGATTCAACTCTGTGGTTTTCTTTACTTCTCATCAGCTTGCTGTTGAGTAATGTGGGTGATTCTGAGAAGTTGCTACTACTTTTATCTCAGATGATGCTTACCCAACACATATGACCAATTTCTTTATTGGAAATATAGTGGGGGTTGTAGTGAGTGCTGTGTGAGGAGCTGGGTAAGAGGGAGGGGTACCCATAAAAATTGTTCAAAAGGTAGTGAGGCAGAGACAGACAGACTGATTCATCCCGAGACTAGAGGATGAAACAGCAAAGAGGAGGATTAATGCTTACTTCCTCACCAGTCACAAATCAGAGAAAATGCAGTAAGATAACAGTGGGAGCAGAGCAGGAATTAGAGGCCAGGAGAAAGGCTTCAACGTGTTTGTTGAAGGACTTAAAATCTATGACTTTCTAGTCCTAAGAATATTGCTGATATCTTTACTTTGTAAACTGTATGACAGCAGTTTCACTATATCAGAAATACCATAAAAAAACCCAACATCATAGATTAAGCACGATTTAATGTTTAATTGTTATTTATTATTTTATTGATTTTTTACAGAGAGGAAGGGAGAGGGATAGAGAGTTAGAAACATCAATGAGAGAGAAACATCAATCAGCTGCCTCTTGCACACCTCCTACTGGGGATGTGCCCGCAACCAAGGTACATGCCCTTGACCGGAATCGAACCTGGGACCTTTCAGTCTGCAGGTCGACGCTCTATCCACTGAGCCAAACCGGTCAGGGCTTAATTGTTATTTATTGATGAGAAATTGTCTTTGCTCTCTGGATTTAGCTGTAATGATTGGCCTCTCTAGTAATGTGATCCCTTATTTTTTGTCCTATCCCAAGTGGGACAGATATCAATTATAGTCCCAGGTGAACTGGATAGAACCAAAAGGAATTATTCCAAAAATACAAATCTTCATTGTGCTGTTGAAAATACCACAGAGATAAGAAGGGACCCAGGTAGTCTGAATTTTATACATGTTTTGGAGCCTTCGTTAAGAAAAAGAATTACAAATATAAAATTCTTCCATGTTGCCTTTAAGTCTAACCTTCATTAGTATCACGATAAAACAACTCCTAATCCACCTGTTATATTGGACCACAAATAGGCCCACTTTGCACCTGTTTATACTGCCTAAGGAGGAAGGGAGAGAAGACACTCCTCCCAACTCCCTACATGCTGGAAGCATCCATCTCCAACTATGCACGCATCTGTTTTTGAAATGGAGGAATCTTTATGGTAAAGCTTTGTAAATCTTACCCAAATGTAAGCAAAGCTGCAGGAGTTACAGATGGATAAAATTCCAGAAATATTCCTTCTGAGGTTAGTGAGAGGTTGATGAATGGAAACCTTGGACCTACCCCATGCTGGAGAGGCACGATGAATTTATGGAATAAAAACTGTCATTTTGGTCCAGAGCTACACCTAGTTTCTAAATTTATGATAAAAAACCTTCAAAATAAAGGGTTGTATTTCCTGTCTCATGCCCTGTCAGCACTGCAAACTATGTAAGAGAGGAAAGAGCCTCAGAAACACCCCAGGAAATGCTTGAGTGGGAAAACCTGCCATTTGCAAATCAGGAACCTCTGTTCCAGGCCTCGGTCCGGGAAAGGAGCTGATCCTATCTGAGGTTTGGCAACGATCCTGCAGAACTAGCGTGAAGCTCACACGAGAGGGACATGCAGCAGCACGTTCCAATTCGTGTTCAAGCTTACGGGAGTCATTGATTTTTGAAATGCATTTTCTAAATAGTGAACACACTCTAAAAAATGACTTCTACATTAAAAATATATCGCACACTGACCTCTGTGTGTCCCACAACTTTGTTTTCAGTGTTAATAGTGTCAGTTTAGTGAAGTGTCTGCTGCATGCTAAGCAAGCTGTTTCCAACACTCGCCTGACAAATAGTTATTTGAGCGCCCACTATGTGCCAGACTGCTGTGATGCCAAAGGCTGAGCCTGCAAGGTCTTGGTGCTGGTTTTTCACGGGATGACATTTGTCCCCAGCATTTTGCACCACAAGCATTTTGTGTCACCAGGCGGCCTTCAGGGGAGAGAAGACATTCCTGTCCCTTACCTCTGCTTTTTCTCGGTCTCTCTGAAACTGAAAAAATGCTCAGATTCTTACATCACATTGCATTCTAGAAAATGTTCTCCCAGTGGCCATGTCTATCAGCTGGAGGAAGCTCAAGTTACTTACATTTTATATTGTACAAAGTAGATGCTGCTGCCGCTGGCAGAGGCCCTCCCAGGCTGCCAGTGCAAAATGTTGTGAAAGTTCCGCGACTGAAAATGTACTCTCTGAGGCTTCAGAGACACATGGGCTGGAGGAGTTTCTAAAATAATAGAGGAGGGAAAACACTGAACATCGATATGAGCACCATTGTTATCAATGTACTTCTCAATGTAATACCTGAGTTGGAATTCCCTAAAGAACTTGCTGTCAGTGCAGATAATGAAAGTGGAGCCCAGAAACCAACATTTTGAATCTTCGGTGTGATGATGTTTTTGCATGCTGAAGTTTCAGGACAATTGTGTTTCAGACTGTCAACACCTAAGTGATATCCTCCCATTCCATCCCCAAACCGTAGAGGAAGTAAAGAGCAGTGAGAAATACTGTCCTTAGCCCCTTCCCCTGAGGGTCAGGGGATGGAATGATGGAGATGAAAGACCCATGCCACTCTCCCACCTTCCTAGGAGCCCTACATTACGGCTACTCTGATAGAACATCTTGCCTTGGATCAATTTTGGCTCTAGGACCTCAGCCCAGCACTCAGTTCTTCCTTTCTCAGGTTCTTGCTCCATCTCGGGGTCCTGCCTCAGTGTCCTCCACCTCTCCCAGAGGACCCACCTAGATTCCAGGGAGGCCGGCTTTGCTGAAGGTCTGCACTGATCTGCCTGCGTCTTGGCTTCAAGTACCCAAGCATAAGTGCTCAGCTGAACTGGCCCATGCTACGAAGGGAGACTGCCCAAGGCCCTGCCAGGGGCCCAGGGGCCCTGAGGAGGCTCTCAACAGCGATCGATCGTGGCAGAAAAGGACGATCTTGCCCTGGATGGCTTGTGCTTTCTACCTCAGGTCATGTGACATGGGTGGTGCAGTCTCACCTGTACTTAGTCCCACAGATCCCAAGAGATCTGTGACAATATTTTATTCTAGAGTCTGAAGAAAACCAGAATGTGTCACCCTAAAATATGCCTCTTTTGGCATAAAAAACTTATTTTGAGCTGAAGGCAAGTAAGCAATGCAGGCAGGAAAAGCTCCCTTTCCCCATTCCCTTCTCTCCCCTTCCTGCCCCCCACCCTGCTTTTTCTGACTAAAGGCAGTATATAAATTCTTCTTTTACCAAGACTGGCTCTTAGCCGCCCAGAGACGGCACCAGAAGAATCTGCCAACAACTCTCACTCCATTAGTTTCCTCTCATACATTTACTTTCCCGTAGTTTCCCACCCTTGGAAGCCTAAAATTGCCTTCATTTGCCCTGTCACGTTTCTACAAATGTACTTTTATTTATTTTTTGCTGAAGACGCTACGTAGATAGAATTCTAACCCACCGTTCTGAGTTACTCTGTTTAGGTTTCTCATTTGTGATGTGCTCTGTATGCATTAATAACCTGTTTTTCTCTTGTTAATCTTCCTTTTTGTTAAAGAGTTTTAGCTGTAAGCCTAAGATGGGCAGAGGGAGAGCTTCACCCCCTGAGCAGGTTCAAGGTGTCTGAAAAGGGCTAGGAAGTTGGGCAGGAGGAGGAGTCAGGAAGCACACCCCCTGTTTTCCCTGCCCTCATCTTCTTTTTCCTGCTCCACCTGTGGAGGTGATCCCCACTGCAGGTCCTTCCCTCTTCCTGGAATACTGCTCCCTGGATTCCCACACACCTCAAGTCTTTGCTTAAATATCATTGAGGCGGAAGCAAGTAATCCTAAACCCATAATCTCAGCTCTGAACATTCAAGATGTCTTATTTGCTAATGTTCATTTATTTTTTATCACCCAAATAGTGTTAATACTCTTATTTCAGGAGGGTGGGTGTTTTTATTTTTATTTTTTTACCTTCTTCAGTGCATCGCATGGTGGTGAGTACTTGGAAAGAATCTATTGCCACCACTAACTTTGTGCACTAAAATGCTATGTAATCACTCTTATTTAGTACATAAAAGTCCCCTGAGTTTTCAGGAGATGACAGGCACCACGTCCTGACGCCCTTGCCTGGCGTTGATTGGCTACCCTGAAGATAGATGATTTGGGGTCCCTTATCTATGGATTGCTTCACAAATTTTTGTAAAACAATCATCAAAATAATAGCAAATCACTCTGTACCAAGCACGAAGGGGCTTTGATGTGCATGAGCTCATTTAATCTGCCCTGCTTTTCTATGAAAAAGGGACTATTGTCATCGTCCTCTCACAGACTAAAACACTAAGCCCTGTCGAGCAGAAGGAACTTGTGCAGCAGCAAACTCCAGAGGCTGCCTGTCACCATGGAAAACCAAGTACAAAGCCTCGGGAGAGAAGAGCTAATGGAGAAAAGCAAACAACCACAGGCTGGAGATACTCCTCTTCCTCCTCCCACCCTTTCTCTTCCCAGCTGACATTCATTGAACATAAAAGTCTATGAACATTAAACATGTATCAGGCATGGTGCTCAAAGCTTTACATCTTATTTCATTCCTAAATCACCAAATAAAGCAGGTATTTTTATTACTATACTTACAATAGGGCTGCTGAGACTTAAAGAATTTGCCTGTCTTGCCCAAGGTTCAGACCTGGTAAGATGCAGAGCCAGGATCATTTGGGTAGCACTGAATTCCTGCCGTATTTTGCTAAGTTAGTCCTTGGTGTTACAAGGACCAAAGGCATAGTCTACACAATTGCATACATTTCTGGGAGATGGAGACTTGAACTGTTTTTACATAATCAGTCACTGGGCAACTGTGTAGTTTTGGGAAACTTACTTGAGTCACTCACATTGAGAAGTACCCATCTGTTAACTGGGGCTCCTAATGGCCTTGCTCAGAGGTGTATTGGGGTGATGATGGTCTCTGCTCTGGCAGAGTCCTCTATGAACACCGAGAGCAATTCGCACATGTTCTTTACTGTCTCTATTCTGTGCCTGGCGTTGCTCCAAGCACTTGGCATATATTAATTCATTTAACCCTCACAATATGTGTGATTCCCATTCTACAGATGAAGACATTGAAGCATGGGAACGGTAAGTCAATTGCCCAAGTTTTCCTAAAGAGTAAATGGCAGAGCTGAAATCCAGACTCAGACAGCCTGGCTTAGAAGACTTTTCCTACCCACTAAGTTGTCATGTCCCCTGAAGGCAAAAGAAATGCTAAGGAGACAGAGGAGGATGTACGCTGGTCCTGTATGAATTTTGCACCCACTAGAGTAGCTACTCAATAAGTCCACGTGGAATTAGTTATTCAGGTTATAGATTAAAACTGACCCCACATCTGTTCTGATTATTTCCAAGACAGAAGGAAGCTGAAATTTTTACAAAGCCCGGAAAAGCAGCATTGCCATTTCTAACAATCCCTTGAGTATAACTCAGATGACAAAACCGTGAGCAATGAGAAAGAAATGAAGCACTTACCTGCAGCACCAGATGGGAAGAGAGTGACGAGGAGGCCTAGAAGGCAATGTTTAGGCGTCATGGTTGCGCGTGTGACTGGTCAGGCAACCAGTGATCCCCTGAGTGAGAGCACAGCTCTGTTCAGAAGAGGAAACTGGAATCCTCATGCACAGCACCCTCTTCTGAGTTTAACAGTGGTTCCTTGAATGCATTTTATTAGGGAAATTATGCAAGTAAAGAATTGCTTCAGAGACATTTGCTTGTAAGTCACTTTGATGTGGAAGCTCAATTTTGTAGGGATTGAGGCTTCATTAACTGTGAAAAGGGAAAAAAAATCACTGAGGATTGGCGGACTGGAGGGCAGGGTAGGGCAGGAATTGTGCAAGGTGCTCGCAGGTGAGTGAATGGAGCAACTCATGAAATCTTAAGGGAACTTGGGCCCTGGAGGCAAAGAAATTACAGTGGGTGTGATTTTGAGTGATGTGCTTGGCAGTTATAGTTATCAGAGCCCCTGGCAGTGGTTCAGAGCAGGTGAGGTCTCGGATTGTTTTTCCTTTTCCTCCCTTATTGGAAGCTCTCTTCTTGGTACATCTCGTACCCTCCACACCCTCTGGCTCCCTGCAGCGCTCCCTGCCATACTCCTTGGTCTGGTCTCCACTCAAGTAATGCCTGTTCCGTTCTATTCCCAACCTCAGTTCCCATGAATCTCATAAAGATTTTGAGTGATTTCTGAGTAAGTCAAATAGATGTCTTTAAAAGTGAATGTGGAGAAATCATTTTGAGCTACATTAGGTCTTTTTTGTATCTTTTTGGAAATTTGATTGAACTAGGTTATCTGTTCCTTGTCCATGGTTTATTATGTCATCTTTCTTGCCCAACAATTTTTATCACATGTTTTTAGAAACAATAAAACTGTATATTAAAGCTCAAAAAAGTCAAAGATTTTCTTTCTTTAAGAGGCTTAAAAGAGGAAATACATTCTGGCTTCCTTTTCCTTTTATGTAGTCTCCAGTCTTTGGTAGAATGTTCTGTTTAGTAAGTAATAGTGATGGTCGCTGAGCAGTACTCATTCATTTATTTGTTCTTTCATTCACTCAGTAACTTAACGTGTATTTACTGCACTGTCATGTGCTAAGCATTGTTCTCAGAAGCAAGGCTGCAGCCCCTACCTTCCCAAAGCCAACTTCTAAAAGAGAAAGCAGACACTGTAGTATCTCTATACATAAAAGCCAAGTGACCGGAATGACCAGTCACTATGATGCACACTGCTGTGGCCAACTGGCCCGATTGGGCCCTGATTGGCCCCCCAACCACCTGCAGCCCCTCCACATGGCCGGCCCCAATCAGCCTCCTCCACCCTGATCAGGGGCAGGGCCAACAGACCTCCCGCGCCCCCCCCTCACTGTCAGCCTAGCCCCAATCAGTCCCCGTTACCCCAATCGGGGACGGGGCTGGCTGGCCAACCTCTTGTGTCCCCTCATCCCCCACTGGCCCAGCCTGATGGCCCCTATTGGGCTGTCCAGCTGGACCCCACCTATGCACGAATTTGTACACTGGGCCTTTAGTGTGAGGATAACACTGTTACCGATTGGGGTAACAACACCAGTTTTTCCAGTGTTTCCAAACTGTCAGCCTTCTGAATCTACACTCCTTGTCTCCTTCTCCTCAAAGTTAAATTTCTATTGCTTATAAGCTAACTTAGCTCTCCAAAAGGGAAGCTTCATCACATAATAGATTTGTTCCCTTTGCCCCTTCTTGTTGTTTCTTGTCTTCTAGCCTTCTCAGCATCATCCTTCACTCATTGGCAGACATTATCCTCTGAACTCTAGACTTTGCAAAAATGTTGGTAATTAAAGGGGGGATGACTATCTGAGTTTGCACTATTTTTTAAAATATGTTTTTTCCAGAAGTGGGATTGCAGGACAATCCCACTTCTGGGAATATATCCCAAGAAACCAGAAACACCAATCAGAAAGGATATATGCACCCCTATGTTCATAGCAGCGCAATTTACCATAGCTAAGATTTGGAATCAGCCTAAATGTCCATCAGCAGATGAATGGATTAGAAAACTGTGGTACATCTACACAATGGAATACTATGCTGCTGTGAAAAGGAAGGAGTTCCTAGCATTTGCAGTAGCATGGATGGAAATGGAGAACATAATGCTAAGTGAAACAAGCCAGTCAATGAAAGAAAAATACCACATGTCGTCACTCATCTATGGATAATAATAACCAA
>PVJC01049751.1:0-12051 GCA_004026665.1 Murina feae
CAGGTTCGAGAGTGCCGGGCAGTCGGAGACAGACCAACTGTGGAAGAGGGGAGGGGGCAGCTTCATGCACAGGCGCTGGGAGGGGGGAGGAGAGGACCAAGAGGCAACGGGGGGTCGGTATCCAGAGGGAGGGAGGGGGTGCAGGGGGCCTGGCCCTCCCTGCACACCCTCGGGTTCCTGTAGCGGCCTGGCCGCAGAAGAGAAACGGGGGGTAGGCATCCAGAGGGAGGGGGCATGGGGCCTGGCCTCTGTGCACACTCTCCGGCTCTGGTAGCAGTCAGCTGTGGCCATGGAAGAGAAGGGGGGGTCGGCGTCCAGAGGGAGGGGGTGTGGGGCCTGGCCTCTTAGCGCACACCCTCAGGCTCTGGTAGTGGCCATCTGTGGCCACGGAAGAGAAGGGAGGGACCGGAGCACAGACAAGGAAAAACTTGGAGAAAGGCCTGGGTTAGATATCAGAACTCTTTAATGTAAAGAGAGGAGTCTGCCGAGAAACAGCCTAATCGCTTTTTGATTTGAGAAAGGTCCTGGAAAGAAAAGGGAACGTGGACTCAGAACAGCCCCTCAGCCCTGGCGACCTCCCTGAGAGGACAAAGGGGAGTGGGAGTGTCATGGGACTGGGTGTGAGAGGTGACCGGAGAGACAAGGCAGGGATCCAGAGCAGGTCCCCGAGAAGGGGTAGAGGTAGAGGAAGGGGTGAAGGATGGGGGTGCGGGGGTGGTTGGAGCAGGGGGAATATATGGCGGCTGCAGAGTGGAGAGATAGTCGGGGAGGTCAGGGGCAAAAGGAGGGGGAAGCGCTGGGTCAGATGGACATGAAGCTTGGGCTAAGAGGATCTGGCAGGTAGAACAGTGGGGACAGAGATGGGGCGGGAACGTTTGTCCCAAAAAGCCTGGACATAGAGTACCTCAGAATCTTTACCTGTTCTTCTGCAATAATTGCCCAGATCCCGTAGGACCTTAAAATAAAAAATTAAAAAAATGAGACGCTTGGCCCTGAGGGTTTGAGTGTACCCCAATTTGGAAAAGTTTTTGAGGAGACACCGTAGAGGCATCTGTGGATCGATCTTGGATTCAGAGGATCCCATGGTATAGGGGAGAGCCCTGTCTGTTGTCCGAGAGAGGGGGGAAGTCCACCAAGAGAGGTGTCCCTCAGTTGACAGAAAACCCAAAATCAGACGGGAACCCGCTAGAGGCCAGGGACATCTCCTGTGGTCTCTAGGGATCAGACGGGGACCCGGTAGAGGCCAGGGATGTCTCCTGTGGTCTCTAGGGATCAGACAGAGTCCTCCTGGAGGACAGAAGGAGTCTCGACATGGCTGTGATTTCGGACGAGAGCCCCGGACAGTGGTCTCGGAGAACAGAAGGTAGGAAGGAGGAGATGCGGGGGGCCTGGCCCTCTGAGCACTCCCTCGGGAGAAACGAGAATGGAGATGGACTTACGGAGGAAGGAGGGTTCCGGGAGAATCCAAGATGGAGCAGAAGACAGCTTGCCGGGGAAACGGGTCCTGGCCAGCCAATCTACTCAGCGACTCTGGTCACTCAGAATCTGGGAGTAAGCCTAGGTGAGCTGCTGCTGCCCACTGCTTCCCAGGTCGTAAGAGTGAACCAGGGCAAGGATCGTCCTGGCCCAGGGATCCGTTCCCGGGTTTTGGCACCAGTTGTTTAATTAAGCTGTGGAAGAATTAAAGACTGAGCCAGATGAAAAATTATTTATTGGGAGCAAACGGGCGAGTTCACTGGTCTCGGGAAGGGAGAGAGGCCAGTGGAACCATGCCCAGGCCAAGCCGGGTCATGCTTTTAAGGCTTAGGGCAGGTAGTGAGGAGAGGGGTTTGGTATGAGGAAGTGGTCCGTGGAACATATGGAACTTTCCCCCCCGGGCATTACTGGCGCCAGGGGCTATGGATGAGCAAGCAGTTTCAGGATCTCAGCATTGTTTCAGGAACCCATCATTGTAGCTGTTTAAGGTCAGGGCGATCGGGCTGCACATGGGGTGGGGGTTGATTTATGACTCTCTCCACCAGGTAAATGCTTGGACACTATGTATATATGCATAACTCAGTGACACAGACAATAAGGGGGTGAAGGCCTGGGGTGGGGAGACTGTGACTGACTGGGAGAGGTCAATGGGGAGAAAGGGGACATACATAATACTTTCAACAATAAAGATTGTCTTTAAAAGAATAAACTTTTTTCTTTTTCTTAATAATTAAAAAGGAAGATAAATTTAAAAAGGGAAAAAGCAAGGAAAGGGAAAAACTAAAAAAGGAAAGGAGAGAGAAAAGGAGAAAAAAATTTTAAAGTGAAGTGACGTTCATTTCTGCTGAGTTTAATGCCATGTGGGAGCTCACTTTTCACCCCACTCTTGTGTTCTGTCCATCAGTTCTGGGCTTCCTGTTAGGTACTTAGGTGCTAACCACTGTCAGGCACTGTGTTTTGGCTTTTGACAACCTGCTTGAAGTTCCAAGCAATCCACAGATCCAACCACTTGTGTCTGTCTCCACAGACCTTGCCTGCAAACAGGAGAGGCCATTCTGCCCTCTAAAGTAGGTTTATTAGCAGTTGAGTCCCATGCTGTTGGGACCCAGGACTCCATCAGCAAACTTCGCCTGGCTCCCCAGCTCTGCCTCTGCCCGACTTTGCCTGCTTGCCAGCTATCAATCTTAATAATTCAAAACTCTGTTTCTTTAGGTGGGGGAGGTGTTGTTTAGCTTTCAGAAAATATGGTCGGCGTGTTTCTCTGTCCAAGAGCTACTCCTCCGTGAGTGGCCCAAAATATTACTCATCCCTTGACTGGACAGAGATTCTTTATGGAAACCAATAGGGTTGGCTGGAAACATGGAGTTTCATCAGCTCTACCATGTGGGAGAAAAATATCACTCTGGTCCCCAGGGTAGTGGGATGGGGTGAGGGGGGCCCTCCTGAAATCCAGTCAATGAAGACTCTTTAGACCAGCGGTTCTCAACCTGTGAGTCGAACGACCCTTTCACAGGGGTTGCCTAAGACCATCCTGCATATCAGACATTTACATTACAATTCATAACAATAGCAACATTACAGTTATAAAATAGCAACGAAAATAAATTTATGGTTGGGTCACAACATGAGGAACTGTATTTAAAGGGCCAGAAGGTTGAGAACCACTGCTTTAGACTTCCAAATCCCTAAGCTTGGCCTCTGCATTTGTTTCCTCTGAAAAGGTCAAAATGCAGGGTGTGGTAGGCAGGGCTACTGAGGGTGGGGCAGGCTGTATCACTTAAGGGTTGTTGTTTTTTTTCCTTTACCTGCCCTATATTCTCTATACCTGCTGAGAGTGGCTAGCTCCTCTCAGAAAAAAATGGCCTTGGACAAAAAGCTGCTGTTTGTTTGTTTTCTTTTTTGTCTTGATTGTTTTGGGGTTTGGGTTTTTTTTATCTTTATTGATGAAGGTATTACACATGACTCCCTCTCCCCTCACTGACCTTTCCCAGCCAGCCTCTGCCCCCACCCCATGCCTTCATACCCTTATTGTCTGTGTCAATTAGTTATGCATATATGCATAGAAGTTCATTGGTTGATCTCTTCCCACCCACCCACCCTCCCCTTCCTCTGAGGTTTGACAGCCGGTTCCATGATTCTAGGTGTAGGGGGCTGTAAAACTCCAGCTTGAGTCAAGGGAGAAGAATCGGGTCTAGGCCCAAGTCTTTTCCTTGTCCAAGCAGGAGGTCTGGTCATCCAAGAGGTGACACAAGGACAGTCACCCCTGCAAGGAAACCCTGTACGTGTGTGCAAGCACAAACAAGTGATTAGAATCTAGATTAGAAGAACTTGTGGTACGGTACATTTTCTGGTAAATATTTTTCTGACGCATAAGATAGAGGTTAAGGGAAAGGCAGCTCATCCTTGAAGGAGATAGAGACTAGGGATGACTTCAAGAAGTTGGCTGTACGCCCTGAATTGCTGTATAAAAGATTGTAGCTGCAAATAAAGAAGTGCTTCTCTCTGCCGACTGAGCAGAGATGGAGTCCTCCTGACCCCCATCTTTTTTGTGTCTGTCTTTTTCTCAGCCTCACCTCCTTACCTTCAGGACCTGTTCATGATGGCAGGTTCCAGCATCTAGGTCTCTGGATCTATTTTTGTTCATCTGTTTATGTGGTTCATTATATTCCACATATGAGGGAGATCATGTGATACTTATCTTCCTGTGTCTGGCTTATTTCACTTAGCATAATGCTCTTCAGGTTCATCCATGCTGTTGCAAATGTAAGAGTTCTTTCTCTTTTACAGCTGTGTAGTATTCTATTGTGTAGATGCACCACAATTATTTATCCACATACTGCTAATGGTGACTTGGGTTGTTTCCAAATCTTTTAATTCACTCATCAGCTGATGGGCACTTAGGCTATTTGCCAATCTTAGCTATTGTAAATTGCCATGCTATGAACATAGGGGTGCATATATCCTTTCTGATTGGTGTTTCTGATTTCTTGGGATATAGTCCTAGAAATGGGATCACTGGGTCAAATGGGAGTTCCATTTGTAATTTTTTGAGGAAACTCCATACTGTTTTCTACAGTGGCTGCTCCAGTCTGCATTCCCACTGTTAGGTTGGAAGGGGTAGAGGGGTTGATGTATGCCCCCACAAGGTCAGCTACCAGACAGAGGACACAGATTCTTTCTTGGAAACTGTAAAGACCCTGCGGCAGGAACGCCCACAACTTGTGCTCCCCCCTCTACCTTCACTGAACAGCTGTACAAAAAATGCCCCCTTACTCCCTCTAGGTACGACTCCACAGGCCCCGGCCTTGGGACTTCTGGACTTTGCCCAGAAGCACCGAATAAATTCCCTTCCTTCAATCTGCCTGACTCTCTGACTCAGTCTCCTCCTATGCCAGGAACCTCACACCCACTAGCAGTGTATGAGGGTTCCCTTTCTCCACATCCTTGCCAACACTTGTCCTTTGTTGATTTGTTGATGATAGCCATTGAGACAGTTGTGAGGTGGTAACTCATTGTTGTTTTGACTTGCATCTCTCAGATGATTAATGATTTTGAACATTTTTTCATTTGCCTCTTGGCCTTCTGTATATCTACTTTGGAAAAGTGTCTATTTAGGTCCTTTGCCTATTTTTTAATTGGATTGTTTATCTTTCTTTTGTTAAGTTGTATGAGTTCCCTACAAATTTTGGATATTAATTCCTTATCAGATATATCATTGGCAAATATATTATCCCATGCAGTTGTTACACCCAGATGTCGTGCTCCGCAAAGACCACTTAGGGAGCCCTGAGACCATTGCAAAAAACATGACAGCATTTATTCGAGTTAACTCGGGCTTCGTCCCACTCACACTCACCGATGCAGCTGCAGGGCGGGGAAGAAGCACGAGTTTCAGGAAAAAAAAGGATTTACAGGGCCAGAAGTAGTGGGTGGGGTAATGTGTGTGGCCCCTGTTTATTGGTTCAAGGGAAGGGCCAGGGTTTGGTTGCACAGGGGGCAGGATGCAGTTAGACTTGGGTCATTTCCTCTGCATCCCTATTGGCCGATTTTCAGTCTTGCACCACCCTTTCACAGTCAGCTCTCTTGTTATTTGTTGGTGGTATCTTCTGCTGTGCAGAGCTTTTTATTTTGATCTAGTCCCCTTTCTTTATTTTCCTATTAGGTTCAATGGCCTCAGGAGATGTATCAGTAAACACATTGCTACAAGAGATGTCTGAGAGTTTTCTACCTGTGGTTTCTTCTAAGATTTTTGTGGTTTCACATCTTACATTTAAGTCTTTTATTCATTTTGAGCTTATTTTTGTGTATGGTGTAATTGGTAGTCTAGTTTCATTATTTTTACATATATTTATCCAATTTTCCCAAAACCAATTATTGAAGAGACTATATTTACTCCACTGAATGCTCTTGCCTCCATTGTCAAATATTAATTGAGCATAGTGGCTTGGGTCCATTTCTGGGTTCTCTGTTCTGGTCATTTATCTATATGCCTTTTCTTGTGCCATTACCAGGGTGTTTTGGATATAGTAATTTTGTAGTATAACTTGATTTCTGGTATTGTGATCCCTCCAAATTTGTTCTTCTTCTTTTTTGGGGGGGGGTTTCACATAAATTTTTGAAGTATTTATTCTAGAACTGTGAAATATGTTGTTGGTATTTTAATTGGGATTGCATTGAATCTATACATTGCTTTGGGTAGTATGGACATTTTAATGACATTGATTCTACCAATCCATGAACACAGTATGTACTTCCACTTGTTTATATCTTCCTCAATCTCTTATTTCAATGACCTGTAGATTTCAGAATACAGATGTTTCACCTCCTTGGTTAAGTTTATTCCTGAGTATCTTAATTTTTTGTTGCAATGGTAAATGATATTGTTTGTTTAGTTTATCTTTCTGAGAATTCATTATTGGTGCTTAAAAATGCCATAGATTTCTGGGTGTTAATTTTGAATCCTGATACATTGCCTAATTCATTTATTAAATCTAGTAGTTTTTTGATGGAGTATTTAGTATTTTCTATGTACAATACCCTGTCACCTCTGAATAATGAGTTTACTTATTTTACAGTTTGGATACCCTTTATTTCTTCTTCCTATCTGATCATTATGGCTAGCACTTCCTGTACTATGTCAAACAGAACTGGTGAGAGTGGGAATCCCTGTCTTTTTACTGTTCTTAGGGGAAATGTCTTAGTATTTGCCCTTTGAGTATGATGTTGGCTATAGGTTTGTCATATATGGATTTTATTATATTGAGGTATGATCCCTCTGTTCCCATTTTGCTGAGTGTTTTTATCAAAAAACACTGTTGGACCCTAACTGGTTTGGCTCAGTGGATAGAGCATCAGCCTGCAGACTGAAAGGTCCCAATTTTGATTCCAGTCAAGGGCATGTACCTTGGTTGTGGGTACATTCCCAGTAGCATGTGTGCAGGAGGCAACAGATTGATGTTTCTCTCTCATCGATGTTTCTAACTCTCTATCCCTCTCCTTCCTCTCTGTAAAAAAAATCAATAAAATACATTTTTAAAAAACAGTGTTGGATTTTGTCAAATGCTTTTTCTGCATCAATTGATATTATCATGTGGTTTTTGCTTTTCAGTTTGTTTATGTGAAGTATCACATTTATTGATTTGCAGATATTGTACCAGCCTTGCATCCCCAGAATAAAACCCACTTGGTCATAGTGTATGATCTTTTTAATGTATTGCTGGATGCTATTTGTTAATATTTTGTTGAGGATTTTAGCATCTATGTTCATTCAGGATACTGGCCTGTAATTCTCCTAATTTTTGGTGTTTTTATATGGTTTTAGGATTAGAGTAATCCTGGCTTCATAGAAAGACCTTGAAAGTGTTCCTTCCTCTTGAATTTTCTGGAATCATTTGAGGAGGATTGGTGTTAGTCATTTTTTGAATGTTTGATAAAACTCCCCTGTGAAGCTGATCAGACCAAGGTTATTGTTTGCTGGAAGATTTTTTATTTTTTTACTGCTTCAATTTCATCAGTAGTTATCAGCCTATTCAGGTTTATTCTTCCTAATTGAGTTTTGGATTATTTATTTTACTAGGAATATGTCCATTTCGTCAAGTTTGTTGGAGTAGAATTGTTCATAGTATTTTTTTATGGGTCTTTGTATTTCTGTGGGGTCAGTTGTTACTTCACCTCTTTTGTTTCTGATTTTGTTTACTTGGGTTCTCTCTGTTTCTTGGGGAGTCTAGTTAGAGGTTCATCAGTCTTGTTTTATTCTTTCAAAGAACCAGCTCTTGATTTCATTGTTTTTGGGTTTTTTTTTGTTTTTATCTCTGTGTTATATAGTTCTACTCTGATCTTTAGTATTTCCTCCCTTTTACTTACCTTGGGCTTTTCTTGTTTCTCTTTTTCTAACTCTTTAAGTTGTAGCATTAGATAACTTATTAAAGTTTTTCTTCTTTTTTAACGTAGGCCTGTAGTGATATGAACTTCCCTCTCAGGATTGCCTTCGCTGTGTCCCATAGATTTTGGATTATTTCCTTTTCATTGTCATTTGTTTTCAGGATGTTTTTTATTTCTTCTTTGATCTATTTGCTAACCCACTCATTGTTTGACAGCATACTTTTTAGACTCCAGGTGTTTGATTGTTTTTTATTGTTTTCATTGTAGTTGACTTCAAATTTTATGCCATTGTGATCTGAGAAGATGCTTGATATGACTTCAATCTTCTTGAATTTGTAGACACTTAGCTTTTTTCCTAACATGTGGTCTATCTTTGAAAATATCCCACGTGCACTTGATAAGAATGTATATTTCATAACTTTTGGGTGAAAAGTTCTGTAGATGTCAAATAGTTACATATGATCTAGTAAGTCATTTAGGATTGCTGTTTCCTTGTTGATGTTGATTTTTTTTGTCTAGAAGATTTATTCAGTGATATTAATGGCATAATTAAGTCCCTTACTATGATTGTATTGCTGTCAATCTCTTCCATGATATCTTCCAGAAGTTTTTTTTATGCTTTTGTATGTTCCTGTAGTGGGTGCATGTATGTTCACTAGAGTTATATCCTCTTGTTGTGTTGACCCCTTTAGTATTATGGCCTTCCTTATCTCTTGTTATGGCCTTCACTTTGAGGTCCATTTTGTCAGATATAAGTATTGCTACCCCAGCTTTTTTTCATTTCCATTTGCCTCAAAAATTTTTTCCATGCTGTATGAGTTTTTGTTCTGAGGGGGGGTCTCTTGTAGACAGCATATATATATGGGTCATGTTTTCTTATCCATTCAGCTACCCTATATCTTTTGATTGGAGCATTTAATCCATTTACATTTAAGGTTATTATTGATAGGTATTCTTTTGTTGCCATTTTTATTTTTTATGACTATGTTCCTCCCTCTTTTTCTACTTCTTCTTCTTACAATGGTCCCTTTAGGATTTCTTGCATTGGTGGTTTGGTGGTAATAAACTTCTTTAGCCTCTTTTTATCTGCAAAGCTCCTAATTTCACCTTCAATTTTGAGGGATAGCCTTGCTGGATAGAGTAGTTTTGTATTCAGTTCCTTGAATTACTTTGAATACTTTCATTACTTTGAATACTTCATGTCACTCCCTTCTGGTCTGATGTGTTTCTATTGATAAATAAGCTTATAGCCTAATGGGAGATCCATTGTAGGTAACTTTCAGTCTCTCACTTTCAGCCTTTAATATTCTCTCTTTTTCTTTAATGTTTGCCCTTTTAATTATTATGTGTCTTGGTGTGGGTCTTTTTGGGTCATCTTTTTTGGGTATCTCTATGATTCCTGGACTTGTGTGACTTTTTTCTTCCCCAAGTCAGTTACATTTTCTGGCATTATGTCTTCAAACAGGCTTTCTGTTCCTTGCTCAGCTTTTTCTTCCTCTGACATCTCTATTATGCAGAAATTGTTTCATTCCATGTTGTCCTAAAGCTCCTGTAAGGTCTAGGGGCTGGGTTGACAAGGGACCTTCAAGATTCCACCCGTTGAACTGAAAAAAAAACACAAAAAAAACAAAACAGAACAAGGCCAAACTGAAGCCCTGATAAAACTGGTGCCATAAAAACACCCTCCTTAATGGCCATCTGGAATTTCTCAGGATGGCCAAAGTGCAGTTGTACAAACTCCCCTTAAACATAAATCATCCCTCACAGTCTACCATGGACAAACCTGATTGGTCCAACAGCAGCAAAAAGAAGCTTTGCCTGGTTTGTGTGTCTGTGACTTCCCCAGCCCATTTCCCTCAGACCAAGGAACTTCACCCAAGAGCTATCAATAAACGCGATCTCTTGCTTTTACCCTGCTTGTCTTGGTCAACTTATTGGTTTGGGGTCGGATTAAATCTTTCATCTTGGTGCCGAGAACCCAAGAGGTCTATTTTGCCTTTTGGTCAGGACCTCCCTGTCTGGACCAGCCGGCCTCCATACAGTGAGGTAAGCCTCCACCCATTCTTTCAGTGTTCCTAGGGCACCACTGTCTATTGTTGCAGCAGTGCCAGGGGTCCCTCCTGTAAGATATCCCAGGGATATCTTTCCTAGACTTGCCTCTCTGGTGGGGATGCTCCCGAGACGGCCTGTCCCCTATCTCTGCATTCAGAGTTCTCCCCCAACAAGGGATGCCTGTTTGAGAGACCTCTCCGACCTGACCTGGACCTGAATCAGAATGGGCAGCAAAAATTCCAAGCCGAGTTGTAAAACACCTGTAGAGTGCATTCTCTCCAATTGGCGTGAAATTGGGTATGATCAGACGGAGCAGAGAAAGCAACGCCTCATTCAATTATCCACTGAAATATGGCCTCCCTACTCTTTGGACAATAGCTCCGTCTGGCCCCCAGACGGCACTTTTGATTTTAGGATTTTAACTAACCTGACCAATTTTTGCCAAAGCACAGGAAAAAGGCCTGAAATCCCTTATGTTCAGGCATTCTGGTACCTCTGCTCTTGTCCCCAGCTCTGTATGACCTGCTCTCCCACCCAAATTCTCCTTGCTAAAACAGACCCGAAAATTTCTGCTCCACAGGTTCCAGATCAGCAGCCTGCAAGCAGCCCACTCCTGGTGGAGCTAGAGGACTCAGCACTCACCATCCCTCCAGAATCGCTCACAACTCCCCCATCCCATCACCTCTGCCTTTCCCTGATTCGTCCTCCACTCCAGAATCACTCTACTCCCAACTCCTGCCTGCCTTGAATCCCTCTCCCCGTCCCTACACAGCAGCTCCTTCTCATTCCACAGATTTCAAACCCCCACTGGTTCCTTCCCCTGTAGCAAGCCAGACCAGGTCAAATGACTCTCCTCAGACAATAGCCCCTTTGGGCGAGGCCGTGGGGACCTGAAGGAATCGTGCTGGTCCATGTCCCCTTTTCTCTAGCTGATCTCTCTTCTATAGAGAAAAGGCAGGGCTCATTCTCTGCTAACCCTACCCAATTTATCAAGGAATTCAGATATCTTTCCCAGGCTTATAATCTCACCTGGCATGATATCCACATAATTCTAACTTCCACCATGACCCCAGATGAACGTGACTGGGTCCAGGCAGCAGCAAGAGATTATGCAGACCGAGCACACGTAGCCGATCCCACCGCTGCGACAGGAGCGGAAGCTGTGTCGGTAACAGACCCCCACTGGGGATATCAGGATGGGGGGGGAGGAAGGAGACACCGAGACTACATGTTCCAATGCCTTATAGAAGGCATGGAAAGGGCGGCTCAGAAGGTAGTTAACTATGACAAACTCAGGTAAATCACCCAGGACAAAGACGAAAACCCAGCCACTTTCCTAAGCCGCCTCACAGAGGCCATGCAGCTCCATACCCATCTCTCCCCTGAAGATCTTGCCAGGGCTGTGGTTTTAGCAACCAATTTTATTACTCAGTCAGCCCCAGACATCAGGAAGAAGCTTTAAAAGGCAGAACAGGGTCCTCAAACTCCAGTACGGGACCTGGTAAATACGGCAATTAAAACCTTTAATTCCCGCAAAGAGGACGCAGAGGTAGCCCGCCAACAGCAGGTCAAGGAGGCAGTTACACTCCAAGCCCAGGCTCTGGTAGCTGCCCTGAGGCCGGCGGCTAGGAAAGGGGTCCCGAACAAAGGAGGCATTCCTCCAGGACACTGCTACAAATGTGGTCAGGAAGGCCACTGGGTGCAGAGCTGCCCTAATCCTCGTCCTCCTCACAAGGCATGCCCACTGTGCGATAAGGCTAGACATTGGAAATCCGATTGTCCTGGGACCACTGGCTTACTCTTGGCACCTCTACGCGGGGAGGGAGCTGAGGCCCTGGCCCTTGATCTGGCAGTGCTTGGACTTGCAGACGAGTGAAGAGGCCCAGACTCAGAGACCCCTATTTCCCTCACCAAGCCTAGAGTGACTATGCAGGTAGCGAGTAAGTTGACCACCTTTCTCGTGGACACGGGGGCTACCTTTTCTGTTCTCCCTTCCTTCTCTGGTCCCCTACATCCTTCCCAGGTCTCCGTGGTGGGAATTGATGGCCAACCATCTCACTCACTAGCCACTGGCCTCATACGCTGCCGGCTTGAAAAAACCCTTTTTATGCACTCCTTCCTGGTTATTCCTTCCTGCCCAGT
>PVJC01049752.1:0-12046 GCA_004026665.1 Murina feae
TTCATTTATATGTCCCATTTGGCATGCAAAATTTTTTCCAGAGTGCTTCCAGGTTAACTTTGCCCTGATTGCAGGGAGTTTGGAATTAATCAAAGTGAAATGGACAGACTATTATGTACATTACAGTTTATTATTTTGTACCTCACTCATTTAGGATTTAGGATTATTCACATCTGACTGGGCTCTTGTTTTCCTTGGAACCATCAAGGAAGAAAATTTTACAGTGCAAATTAAGATTTTAAATGAGAATCTACTCAAAGAGAAAACTAAGCATGTCAGCACTTTGCTTTGTTATGAGGGTTAAATGAGTTTCACTTGTATGTGCAATATGTGCAAAAAGGAGGAGTCAGCCAGGGGAATAAGCAACAGAAGAGAGGATGTGTGCAGCTGCTGCTGTAACTCCTCCAGACAGCTCAGCTCTGGACATGGATGGACTGTAGAATCAGTCAGCAGTTTGGGCACAGGTCATCCATACACAGGAGGGTCAAACAAATAGGCAATAGCTAGGGTGTTGCATACATTAGGATAGCACTAGATCCTAGCCTCAAAACCAGCATTCCATGGTTGCATAAATGCATAATATAAATGTAATTTTTAAAAATCCTTTTTGAAAGAATTTTATTTAAGGATAGTTAAAGCACAGAATCCATTCATTAAACAGAGTCATATATTTACCTGAAAAAATGAAAACACTATTTCGTCCAGGTTGTCCAATTTGTTGGCATATAATTGTTTGTAATAGTTTCTTACAATCTTTTGTATTTCTGTGGTGTCAATTGTTACTTCACCTCCTTTGTTTCTGACTTTACAGACTGAGGAATCTCAGGAGGTGGGGGCGTGGGAAGAGATTAACTAAAGACTCCATTTGTAACAGTTTAGTAATTCACGTATTTTCAAATGTATGACATTCTTCTTCTGAAACTGTCATATCAGATAGGTCATGAGAGAGTCAAGATACAAAGTTGGGTTACAACAGCTCTGAACATCAGTTTTCATCATCTAGATCACGGAGGTAAAATGCTGAAAACAAACTCTTGACAGTGGCATGAAATACATATGGTAGCAAATTTTTCTACCCCTACAATTAAATGTGAAATGCATCTACACACGTTTCTTTCAATTTTAGAATATTAAAATATGGAGAGTTGTGTGATGTCATTTAAGCACAGACAAGTGTGTGTAACATAACAGGTCAACTACTATCACTGGCTAAACCATTTTCTGCATAAAACTGACCATCACCAATCAACGACTTACTCATTGGCTCTCTTCTACCCAGCTATGCAAAAATCCGTCATAGCCAACAAAGTCTGTTTTTTCAAGGAATTCCACTGGTGTGCTTACTGTTTTCATGTACCGTCCACCACTCCCAATCTGAGTCGTCTTGGATGAAAATCACATTAATGATTCATTTCATTATATTTTGGTGGTGAGTGAATTTTTGAAATTTTATCATTTTTAGAAAGTGGTCATAACTTGAAGTCTGAAAGGCAAGTTGGGGCAACTGTATGAATTACAGTATTTTTACTGTTCTCTTCATAATTTTTCAGATAACTTCTTTAGGGATAATAAGCAAATAGTTTTGAATTAAAACTTGACATTAAAATGTAATCTAAATTCTCCCTTTTGCAGCCATCACCGAAACGCCAGTGGCCAAAATGAAGTTTGATCCCTTTGTGACTTCTGACTGAAGCAAGAACCGTAAAGGCATTTCAGCGCACCTTCCCACATTTGCAGGAAGAGTACATCTTCTCCTCTTTCCAAAGAGCTGACACAGAAGGCACAAGGTTTGATCCATTCCCAGCTGAATGAGTGATGAGTTCAGGTTGTATGAGGACACTACAGAGGGCAGCAAATTGGCAAAGGGGTCCTGTCTACAGGAAGAAATGTGCCATCTATAGTAAGTGAGTGCAGCAGGAAAAACGAATGATACAACTTGTTCAAGGAGGCATTCGCCCCAGCAAAGTGGTATTCACTAGACTAAAGCTGGACAAAGACCAAGAAAACATCCTCAAACGTAAAGCCAAATCTTGCCCAGTAGGAGAGGAAAAGGGCGAATACAAGGGAGAAGTAATTGAGAAGATACAGGAATAAAGTAATCTTCAATACAACTTTTTTGTCGCTAATCCTCACCTGAAGATATTTTTCCATTGACTTTTAGAGAGAGGGAGAGACACACAGAGAGAAACATAGATGTGAGAGAGACACATCGATTGGTTGCCTCCCACATGCACCCCGACCAGGGTTGGGGATCAAGTCTGCAACCTAGGTACTCCGCCGGAATCGAACCACAGACCCTTCAGTCCTCCAGCTGACGTTCTATCCACTGAGCCAAACTGGCTAGGGCTCGATGCAAACTTTCGTTAAAAACTGTTAAAAATGAAAAATGTATTTAATCTGAGTTCTTAATTTGTATTTTGAAATATGCAAGGTTGAATGGTGGCAATATGAAGAAAAGGCAAAAACATATGTTTTCAGAATAGATTATCATGTTTATTCTTCCATGGCTCCGCACTGTAATGTTCCTTCTTTTTGCAATGAAATTTCCCTCCCACTTGTCTATCTGTAAAATCCTGCGTGACATCACCACCTGCTACAGATTGTCCTCAAAATTTCCCCTTACACTCATGCCATGGCTATGGAGAGTCACCTCCCACAATGACGTTTTGTTTAACCAATGAGAAAGCAGCAAGGGTGACACAAGGACTTGAAAAGCGATTACACATGGAAACTTTTTCTTGCTGGTTCTGGAACTCAGCAGTAAGATGCCTAGGCCAGCCTGCTACATGTTGGAGACATGTGATGCAATGGCCCCTGTTGCTCCAGCCACCACCATGTATGTGAGCAAGACCAGTTGAATGTAGTAGCCACCTGGTGAGTCCTGGTGGAATCATCTAGAGAAGTCCAGCCAAAATTGCTAATCTAGAGATTTGTGAGCTAAGAAATGATTATGCTATTAAGGGACAATGTTTTGGAGCAGCTTGTTATAAGCAAAAATTGATATAAAAATTTATTTCTCTAAGTGGGGTGTTGTTAAAACAAATATCTGAAGTGCGACAGTGGTTTAGGACTAGGAGCAAGTAGAAACTGGAAAAACTGTGGTTCAAGACTGTTAGCTAAGTCTAGAATACTATAGCAAGAAAACTGTTAGCAAAGCTTGGAAATTTTTTTGAGCAAACTAGTAGTGAAGGCTGGAACAATAAGTAAACTACTATAGGAGATTGAAAAAATGGTGACTCAAGTTGCATAGTAGAGAAACAACTTTTAAAACTGTCACCTGTGGAAACTTTGGAAGATAGAAAGTATACCTAATTTTTAAAAAAGGAAGTATATCTAATAAACTTGTGGAAACTGACTAAAGAGATAGCCAGGTCAGCTGGTTTCTGCTAACTGTGTATTAGAAAGTATATAAAAGAGAGATAGACTAAATAAACTGTTCAGTTTGTAGACAGAATTTAGAAAGAAGACAGTGGCCTTTATAACAAGCAGAAGCAGCTTTAAGAATATAAGTCATAGTATATTTCATTTAAATTTTAGCTCTTTCAATTATACATTAATTCACATTTTCCCTGAATTTGCATCTTTTACTAATCTACATGAAATTTTCTTAGAAAATACTAATCTCAGGCTATAGATGAGGCAACCAAAGCTACCTGCCCAAATACACAGTAAGCCAGGATTTGATCTCGAGCTATCTGAATTCAAAATCACTACTCATTCCTTCTTCCTAGTTTCCCAAATTCTTTTAACAAGGAGAGCCTTCCAATTTATGAGTTACTTTACTTAAAATGTATCCTATGTTATCACGTATAACTGACCCTCAAGAAATACACAGGAGCTTCGCAGACCCGAGTCCTTTTAATATTCCAAATGGGCGACAGAATGATACATTATGTATGAAGGGCCAGGACACGCTTTTCCACTTTTGTAATTATAGGAGGGAGAAAATTATTGTGCTCCAGCCGTTTGTGCTCCCGAAGGTGAACTCTCTTTGAAATCTGACCCTCAATGCTCTCTTGGTATATCTCCTGCTGCTTCTGACTTACTATCTTCCACTTTTTCTGGGCCAGCTTCCGCTCTCTTTTTATTCCGAAAATCCCCTTTAGATTAATGAAACGGAATTTTCTCTGGCAGGAGAATAAGGAAGAAATGGATTTTAAGCAACAGGAGGACATAATATTTAAACCCGCCTGGAAGGGAGAAATGCATTCGGCTAAGATAATTGCTCTTTGTTTTCCTTCCACAAAGGAAAGAGAACTCTATCATTAGGATGACTTATATGGTATTTTTTCCTGGAATCATGGAACACAGATGATAAATTTCTTTTAAGTCCTTTTTTTCTCTGAATTTTTCCTCTTAATCTCCATTCTTTGGGGATTTAGAAAAGAGAAAATTCTCATCTTTTTAAAACATGAGTACAATAACAATTAGGCTTCCTACAATGACCTTTTTGTGTGGCAGTAGAAATTTTAAGGATATAAAACTGCACTGTATTTTTCCCAATTTTCAGTTTTTAAAAAATTCAACATTAGTGTACTTTCCTTGAGTTTGAAAATTATGTATTTCACTACTTCTGCCATGATATGTGATTTGAAAACTAATGCTCATTAACTATAGCTGTTTTGCCATTTATCAAGTATCTTACTAATTCTAGAAGAAAGAGAAATAGAGCACACCTCATAGTTTATCATGCTATGTGTCATTATAATGCAGAGTTTCTCAACAGAGGCATATTGGTTAACATTTGGGGCAGAAAAACGTTTCCTTGTGTGAGACTGTCCGGAGCATTGCATTAACTTTCCCAACAACCGAAATGTCTGGAGGCCCCCAGAGTGATAAGTAAAAATGCCTGTGCACACTACAATCTCCCATTTGGAGAATGACATAGTCTCTAACTGAATGAGATTCATGGAAATAACGCAGATTTGAGAAATCTACACTCATTCTCCCCGATAAATCTCCCCCAACAATTACGGGAGTCGCTAGGGAGCATCTCTCGTGTGCTCATGAAATGGTCCTCTCCTCTCCCATGCGGCAGCAGCAAATTTCTTTCTTCCTGCCTCAGCTTTGTGCAGTGATGTCCAGGTCCTCACCGCTGTGCTCTTTCCTATTTACCAGCGCTTTTCGAGTATCCACTGGTACAACCTATTTCTCAGAACTCACATGTTTCCTCCACGCTCCTCTGGTTAGCATGAGTGAGATGAGTGGTACATCATGGTCAGTGTTGGAGTGAGGAGGATGGGACATAGAGGAATGAAGGAGCCGAGAGCTCTCTCCTTCCATCTCAGAACCTATGCGGCCCTTCCTCCCTCAGAAGGAGTTACTTCCCAGGGGCATCTCAGGGCAGGCCAGAGTCTAGATTCCATGGGAACAGGGACTTCTGAGGAATAAGACCTGGCTTATTGCTGGTGTCAAATATCTGAGGTTGGAATTGCATCGAATTTGTACATTAAACCTCCAGAATTAAGCAGCAGCCTCTAGAAGACCTCTAGATACACTCCAAAGTGTCCCATCCAAACACAGCCCTATTTAAATTCTCAGGCTGGGAGGACTCATTGTAATTTTAACTTTTAAAAATACAGCAGATGTCTCAACTATGTTCTTATCCCATGCTTCCAATTGCTTATATTATTTCTCTATTGTCCCAAACTCAGTATGTCCAGAACAAAAGTATTTTCCTTCCCATCAAACCTGTGAGAAAGTCCTTCCAAGTTCTTAACTAGTGGAGGAGGGAGAGGAATCAGTAGTACAGTCATACTGCATGAATCCCAGGTGAGAAAATTTGAGGTAATCTTTCTTATCAGATACTAATTATCATGTTAATAATTCCTAATTGGTGCCCTGATATGTCACTAATTTCATTGATCCTTTTATAAATATTTAAATTCACGAACTTACATCCTTTTCATGTTGCCATGACACTTTTCTCAGACCTCTATTGCCTTAAAACTGGACTCACCAGCTCCCTGCAGCTCAGGTTTCCCTTCATCCATTCTGCCCTCTAACCTGGCACACGAATTTCCCACTGGGCCCCCATATATACCTTCTGTACCTATTTGATGAAATATTCCTTGATGTCACTAATTTTATGAATATTTATTGGATGTCTATGATGTACCAGACCTTGTTCTTCCTTCCTTTCTTTTCTTTTAAAAACCCTATTTCATTATGAAATGTAGTTGGATTATTTCAATTCACACTGTTCTCTCCTTTTTCTGAACTCTTATTCCATACTAGTTCATGGTCAGAATGCCAAAGTTTGGAATTTTATTGATAATCAATTGTTTCCACAATAAATAATAAATACTTGAAAGACTAAAATCATATTTTACACCATTTATATATTTTCTATATTATCTAGAACAGGGCTTGGCACATTATAATTGCTTATGAATAAATATTTATTTGCTGTTTTATTAAAAGTTTAGGTTCTCCCAAGATACACCTGATTCAAAAATGAGCTTGCTGGGGGGGAGGGAATGGGGGAAAGCTAGCTCTTTCGATAGAATATATAAGATCTCCATTCATTTATCATGGCTGGGTTCTTATAGGCTGTGATGTTTCATTCTATAAACAAAAATGAAATCTCACTAATTAAATTTTTAGGATTAATATTACTGAGTTAACTCATTCCTTAATCATTTTGCACCCCTTTAAAATGATTTAACACTTATTTGCACAGACTTAGTTATGTTATAGAAAAATTATAATTAAATAAAGTAAACCAGCATGACACACTTATTAAATTGTTTTTGTGGAATATGATAAGCTAATTGTAAAATTTATACAAAACAGCAAGAGAACAAGAATAGCCAAAGAGAAAAAAAGAATAGCCAATATATTATTGAAGAGAAAAAAAATGTACATGTGGAGACGGAAAGACTTTTCCTACTATATTTCCAGGATTATTTCAAGTTTCACTAGTATGTTACAGGTGTAGAGATAGGCAAATAGACCAATGAAACAAAAATAGAAACCTCAGATCTGTATCCACATATATGAAAGAAGTCAGAGCTGCAATTTTTAAGTAGTGTGGAAGGAATGGGCAACTTAATAAAAACGCCTGGACTTGTTTTTTATATGGATATTTATTATTCTAATAAAAAATAAAGTCCTGATGGATTAAATACATATAAGTTTCTAAACTTTCTGAAGAAAACTTAGAAGATCATTTTGTTACAAAAAGGATTATTTAAGACACAAAAGGAGTACTACTTTTGTGTCTTAAGAAAAGTAAAAGAGGTAAATACAAGTCTATTAACATAAAAACTTGTTTATTAAAAGACATCATTTTAAAAGTGTGAAAAGACAAGGCATCAGCAAGGGTGGGGTAGGGTGGAAAACTTATGTGTTCCAATTTCTGACGTATATTAGTTAGAACAAAGTAATATATTACTTTGTGTATGTATATGTGTACTAGTATGTATGTGTATTTGTGTACCCAGTAAAAAAAAACCACCATGCAAATTAATAAAAATATGGACAAAAAGCATGGATACCCATTTTACAGAAGAAGTAAAACAAACGATTAGTAAATTTGTACAAATATGTCCAACTTCACTTGTAATTAGGAAAAGCTGGAATACCATTTTATATCCAAAATATTGGCAAACATTTTAAGGCCTGGCATTACAACTGTGCTTGACAACAGGGACCCTCATATGTTGCTAATGATAGGGTAAATGTGTCTAATCCCCTTTGAGAATAATTTGACATTATCTAAGAAAGTTAAAGATACATGCCATCTAACAGTCAGCAATCCCAATTCTAGATCAATACCCTAGACTAGGGAAAATCTCACATATGCGCAACAGAACAGAGGTACTAAAATGTTCAGTGCAGCACTGGTTTTAATAGTTAATTGGAACCAACCCAAAGGACCGTTGCAGGAGACAAAATAAATAAATAAGTGGTGGGCCCTAATTGGTTTGGCTCAGTGGATAGGGCTTCGGCCTGAGGACTGAAGGGTCTCAGGTTCGATTCCAGTCAATGGCATGTACCTTGGTTGCAGGCACATCCCTGGTAGGAGGTGTGCTGGAGGCAGCCGATGGATGTTTCTCTTTCACTGATGTTTCTAGCTCTTTATCCCTCTCCCTTCCTCTCTAAAAAAATCAATAAAATGTACTTAAAAATAAATAAATAAATATATAAATAAATAAATAAATAAGTGGTGGTAGATACATATAATGGAATCCTTAATATACAGCAGTGAAAACAAATGGACTATAGTTTTATACACCCATATGAATGAAACATAATGCTGATGAAAAAGAAAGTGACAGAAAATATTAGTTTGCAGTACCAATCATATAAGATTCAAACATCCAAAAGCCAACAAACATTATGTAGGGATACATAAGTTTTTTTAAAAGAAAAAAAAAAGAAGTGATAACCCATAATTCTAGGAGGCAAGCACTGGAGTACGTTGAAAGGGTGGTAATGCTGGGTGAGGTACACAGAGCAACTTCAAAACATGACAGTTTCATTCCTCAGCTGAGAGGTGGATAGGAATGTTTATTTTTCTTATTTATACTGTACTTATATATACTATATTCTTTACATATGTAAAATAATTAAAACACAAATTTTTGTTAGCATATGAAATAGATGTTTAACTAAATAAGCATCCTTCTGGCTTGTAATCTGACTCTAAAGTGGGTTTATTTGCCTAAATGGTCTGGCTACGTACCTATGTACCCTTTAAGCACATTTTCTGCTTCGGTTTCAATGACTATATGTAAAAACAATTAATTCTTTACGGCTCTATCTCCCTTCACGGAGAATTTACTCCCCAAACTCTATAGAGTAAGACTGGCCATGGGAACATGCGGAAAGTCGGGGTGGTTTGCTGAAATTAGGAGCTGGGATTATGTATATAGACTCTGCATATAAATAATTTGGGAGATTTCCATTTGCTCTGCGCTGAGTGGTCTACATGTCTACAATTTTTAAATAACATTTTCAAAAAACAATCCCTTTTCCCCTCTTTTTTACCACTCTCCCCCACACAAGTATCTTTAGGAACATATGGCAGTTCCCAGAAAAAGCCAAGTGAAGATCTGAAACATCAATGCGCCTTGCTGCATCAGCACAAGAATAAAGAAAACTGGGAATCCAACAATCTCCTAACACAATCACTGCTGCCTGCCAGTTCTTATATCAAATAAAAATCATCCGTGAGTGGAAGGGTGGTTGCACAGTGACTAAGCAGACAGATGGCAGGTGTGAGTCAAAACACTCTGGGGTGCGAGCTCAAATCATTCTGCATCTCTCACTGCTGGAGAGGGAGGGAAGAACAAAACAAACCACCCAGTGGGCCAGGCATAAAATACTGACAATCCAACCAACAGAAATACAAAAGACAGAGGAGGCAACCAAGATTTGAAGAGTTGCATTGCAACTGCTAAACCCGATTCTTCGGGCCCGCCCTTTGATTTTTCCCTGCCTTCATCTGACTTAAGCCTCTCCCACCTTCCCCAGCTGGCTTTCCCTGTCACACACTAGGAGGATACTGTTTCCCCGCTTCACCTCCCTTCCTGGGCTGGGACCACCTTGTTGCAAAGGTTTGCTGGCTGCATTCCTGGAGAGCAACCTTCGTTCGGAGGCCAGTGGTAAGATGTTGACCGCGCCCTGGCCTGGTCAGCAGCCCCCAGGGTTCATTGTCTTGGCGTTCCTGTGAGTGACCAGATCTAATCTGTATATGTTAGACACATACCTGGAGCAAAACAAGGACAGCCACTCTCTCTTATTTGCATGACTGTTTTCCACATTGCTGTCCTAACAATTAGCTTTAATGAATATGAATGTAATTACAGGAAGGGGCCCTAGGTGGAGCTTCAGTACTGGTGGCGACACATGTAGGAACAATTGAAAATGAAGTCCAGGTCCCCCAAAATTCCACCAAGAATTATAACACCGTGTTGAAAAACTTGTTTTGCTACTGTTGTTCTTCCTGCATAGGAGCCAGCTGAATATAGAAATATGTCTCTTCCTGAAGAATACCTCTCAAAAGAGCATGGCTTTTTAATAAAGAGTGACAGCACATGAAAGCTGGTTTTCTGTCTCTGATGGCGTTTCTACAAGGCAGTTTATGGGCGAGAAGTGTCCCTAATCTGTTAGCATGCTCTCCTGAATATTTCTCCTTGCTCCTTAGAGGGATACCACTATTAAAATTAATTTTTATAGCAAAAATAATCTCATATTATAAAAGAAATATCAGAATTATTTTAAAAACAACTTGACCTTAGCAGATTACACACACAGAAACTATAATATGTCAAAATGATTTTTCCATTTGTTTTTCTAATCTTTGTTAACAACGTCTAAGAACTGAGAGAGAATTATTGAATTTTGAAATTTTATTTTACTATGAGGAATTTATGTTGCACAGAAAAACCTATTTGTATTCCTAGTCATAAATAAAGATTATTAATGCAAACATGAGATTTGGAAGATTTTGATGGTTCTTCCCCAATAACGCCAAATAAGTCATTAAAAAAAAAAGTGAGACAACTTGCCTAAAAGGTAGGAATTTTTAAGCTGGGGATGGGGTTCATGTGTAGAATCCTTTGGGTTGTGGTCAGGATTCAGAACATCTATACTGATACTCTCTTTATTAAAAATCTTGATATTTTGTTCATTCTGATTTTTTACTTTAATTTTTAAAGTATTGCATTAAAATGTTTTGATAATTGAGTTTTTAGTAATCCTTAAATTTGCTGACTGAGTATGATTGCTTCACTTACTTCATACTAGTCCTGGTCTATCTATGGACTATTATTATTTTCACAAATGTCTACCCAGAACTTAGCATTTTCTTTCCATATCTATGACTTGGAGACCAGTAGACATTATGATTGTTGCTAATAGTGCCAAATATCATTTGCATTCATCAGTACTTTCAAAATTATCATTGTTATTATATCTGCAGTATATCTTGGTACTCAAAGTCTTAATTTAAAAAGCACACAATATTTAGAAAAATACAAGCTCCCAAAACTCAATCAGGAAGAATTAAAAAAAACAAACAAACCTGAATAGCCCAATAACCATTAAAGAAATTGAAGCAGTGATCAAAAATCTTCCAGCAAGCAAAAGCCCTGGTCCGGACAGCTTTATGGGGGAGTTCTACCAAGCATTCAAAGAAGAACTAAACCTATCCTCCTCAGATTATTCCAAAAAATTCAAGAGGAAGGCACACTTCTAAGATCTTTCTATGAAGCCAGCATTACCTTAATTCCAAAACCAGATAAAGACACCACAAAAAAAAGAGAGAACTACAGGCCAATATCCTTGATGAACATAGATGCTAAAATCCTTAACAAAATTCTAGCAAATCAGAACCAGCATTACCTTACAAAGGTCATGCACCATGACCAAACAGGATTTATTTCAGGATGCAAGGATGGTACAATATTCACAAATCAATAAATGTGATACATCACACAAACAAATTGAGAGACAAAAATCACATAATCATATCAATTGATGCAGAAAAAGCATTTGACAAAATCCAGCACCCTTTCTTTTTTTTTTTCTTTTCTTGTTTTTAGTTTTTTTTTTAATTTATCTTTATTGTTCAGATTATTACAGTTGTTCCTCTTTTTTCCCCCATAGCTCCCCTCCTCCCATTTCCCACCCCAACCTCTGTCCTTGCCCCCCCCACTGTCCTCATCCATAGGTGTACAATTATTATCCATTCTCTTCACGCACCCCCAACACCCTTAACCCCCCAAAATTGTCAGTCCACTCCCTTTCTATGCCTCTGATTCTATTCTATTCACCAGTTTATTCTGCTCATCAGATTTTTTATTCACTTTATTCTTAGATTCACTCGTTGATATATAGTTGTTGTTCATAATTTTTACTTTCCTTTTTCTTCTTCCTCATTCTCAAAGGATACCTTTCAGCATTTCATATAGTACTGGTTGGGTGGTGATGAACTCTTTTAGCTTTTTCTTGTCTGTGAAGCTCTTTATCCGACCCTCAATTCTGAACGATAGCTTTGCTGGGTAAAGTAATTTTGGCTGTAGGTTCTTGCTATTCA
>PVJC01049753.1:0-12053 GCA_004026665.1 Murina feae
TTACTTCCCTTTCTGGTGATGCCTGTTTTTCTTTCATATGCGGGCTGTTTCTTTGTCTCCCCATGATCTATCTTCTCTGGGTATCTGGTTATATAGTTTTTTCTCTCCTCTGTCAGGAGTCTTCTTTCTTCTCCAGCTGCAAGCTGTCTCCCAGCTCGATCTCCACTGCCAATTCGGTCTGGAAGCTACTCGTTTCAGCCTAAATAATATAGTTTTCCAAAGCTCACTTAGAACTCAGTTTTTCTGCTTAAAGCAAAAAACAACTTTCTAAAACTCCTAGGCAGGAGACTACTGTTTTGATGATCTGTGATTTAGATGAACTGATCAATCTCAATTGGTAACATCCCTTTTTTTCCCATTGGTAAGGCTCTAAAAAATTCTAGTCTTACACTGATAATTTCATTCCAAATGTCTCCTGAGAGGCATGTATCATATACAGGAATCCATCTTCATCCTTCTCACTTTCATACACTTCCAGAATCGGGTGTGGACACACTCACCATGCTGTGCCCATTCACTAACAGGAAGAAGACTTGATTAGCATTGAGTTGTGAGCAACTTCTAATTATCTTGATGAGGTCACTCATTTTGACATGATCAGGCACAAGACACTTGGTTTTATCCAGTACAGGAAGCTGCTTCCCACTCTTTTTTCTTTTTAAAAATATTTTAAAATTGATTTCAGAGAGGAAGGGAAAGGAAGAGAGAGATAAAAACATCAGTGATGAGAGGGAATCATTGATTGGCTGCCTGCTGCACACCTCCCACTGGGGACTGAGTCCACAACTGGCATATGCCCTTGACCAGAATCAAACCCGGGATCCTAGAGTCTGCAGGCTGATACTCTATCCATAAGCCAAACAGGCTAGGACTGCTTCCCACTCTTGCATCATTCTATTATCACTGGGAGTTTGGTCAGGTGTGCTGTCGAATAAGTCATACATCTTTTACTCTTTGTTAGAAGGTGCGGGGCTGAAGGCCTTCTCCCATGGCGTGGCAAGTGAGGCTGTGAGCAGGCTGCGAAGCAAAAGGTCCCAGCAGCTTTAGGTGGCATGGGTCAAAACTGTTACTAATAATAACTTTTAAACAACTCCACTATTTTATTTTTTAAATATGTTTTTATTGATTTTTAGAGAGAGAGGAAAGGAGAAAGAGGGAGAGATAGAAACATTGATGAAAGAGATGGGCTGCATCAAGACTGGAAACTCAGGCATGTTTCCTGAAGGGGAATTGACCCCTGACCTCCTGGTTCATAGGTCAATGCTCAACCACTGAGCCACACTGGCTGGCCAAACTCTGCTATTTTAAAAAAGTGATTCAAAGATCACTTAAGCCCTCTAACTTTCAAGCTTGATTTTAACTTTGTAAAATAGGAGATAACCTTTTTTGGAAAGAGTAGCAATACATTTGTGATCATGCACTAATGCCAGAGCTGATCACAAGGTAATCTAAAACAGTACATAGGCAAGTCATGAATGCTCAAAGGACTGTGAAGAGATTCTGCCTTTTCAGATCACAAATATTTATTGCTGACATTGTTTAGAGTTGGTGGTTTACAATTCCAAGTAAATGCCAATTAACAACAGAATTCAACAACAAAAGCATATTCTACTATATGGAGCCTGGTAGAGACAGGGCCTCATACTATTAGCAGATATTAAAGCTATTGAAAGCGTGCCATGTAGCATAAACCACTCACAAAATTCCCATAATTAGAGAAAAATAAATTCTAATATGTTTTTTAAACTATTTAAAATTTTCCCCAAGAAAATAGAAGCCAAGGAGAATAAAGCAGTCACATTAAAACTCCTTAGCCCCAGTGTTATAGTAGACATAGCAGAACTTGGCTCTTCTATGGCAGGCAGAGCCAACGACCAAGCTCCACCCCCTTCTGTGGGACTTGGGCAAATTTTCTTACCCTTTCTGGGTCTCAGGTGCCTTGTTTGTGGAAAAGGAAATAATGATAGTACCTACCTTACAGGGTTGCTGTGAGGATTAAATGGGTTACAATATGTATCCATATTTATAATAGAGCCTAGCATATAGTAAGTACTATATGTTCCTTACTATTATAGTAAAAATTAGAGGCCCAGTGCATAAACTTATGCATGGGTGGTGTCTGGCTGGCCCGTCCCAATAGGGGCAGATCAGGCTGGGCTGGTGGGGGAGAGGGGACATGGGAAATTAGCTGGTTGGCCCTGCCCCTGATTGGGGTTAAGGATGATCAGGGGCAGGGCTGGCCAGGTTGGGGGGCTGATTGGGGACCAGGCTGGCCAGCAGGAGGGGCCACAGGAGGTTGTGGGGGAGCTGATTGGGGCCCGATCAGGCTGGTTGGCCACTGCAGTGTGTATTACAGCAACTGGTTGTTCCCATCATTCTAGTCATTCCATCATTCTGGTCACTTGGCTTTTATATATATAGAAGATTGGAAGGTGGAATGGTAATATCCTTTAAGATTTCTTTAAAATTAAAGAAGCTGTACAGAAAACAATTTTGTTTTATTTTTTAATAAACTTCTACTTTTGAAATTATTTTTGACATACAGGAAAGCCACAAAAACAGTATAATTATTTTCCTTACATCCTTAACCCAGACTACCCAAATGTTAACATTTTACCACATTTATTTTTCTCATTTGAATTCTCTCTCCTATAATTTTTTTCAAAAAATACTTGAGAGTGAGTAGCAGACATAATGCTTTCTACCTCAAAAATTTTGGGTATATTTCCTAAAAACAAGGACATTCTTTTACATTAACACAATCTACTCTAATAAAAGCATAATATTGAAATCGACAGTTTCTTTGGGACACCTAAGCCACGCCCACCAGCCAATCAGAGAGGCTGTATGCAAATTAACCCAGCCAAGATGGCATTTGCCGGCTGCCTCACCACTGGCCCACACCGCCTTTCTCCCGCTCCCCGATCCCCGCAAGGGGACTGAGGAGTGGGAGAAAGGTGGCTTGGGCCTGCGGCAGGGCCTGCTTGGCCACTCCCCAGTCCCCTTTCAGGGATCCAGGAGAGGGAGAAAGGCAACCCAGGCGGGCGGCGAGGCCCCTGGGCACCTGCCTCGCTGCCTGACCAGGCCAGGCTCCTTGGTCCCCTTGTGGGGATCGGGGAGTGGGGAAAGGCTGGCCTGACCACAAGACAGTGAATAGGCAGGGTTTTCCCAGCTGTCCAGTGGCTGGAGCAAGATGGAGAGTAGGCAAGCTTAGCAGGCAGGCAGCACTGAGCCCTGCCCACCGCTCAAAAAAGAGAACAATATGCAGGGGATGGCAGGAGTCTGAGAGATCAACACAGAGGGGTGCCTGCTCCAAGCCTCCATGGTGTGCCTGGGGGCAGGCCCCCAGCAGATAGACATACACAGAATGACTGCTCTGAGCCTCAGATGCAGCTGGGGGAAGGCTCCCAGTGGTGACACACACTCACACACACAAAAGGCGCCTGCCAGACTGAACTATCATAGGACATCCACTGAGGGGTTCTGGACTGTGAGTGGGGGCAGGCTGGGCTGAGGGACCCCCGCCCTCTCCCCGTGCATGAATTTCATGCACCAGGCCCCTAGTACAATTATAAAATTAGGAAATTAACATTGATACAATATAATAATTCAATCTACACAGTTTATTCAAATTTCACCAACTGTCACAGTAATGTCCTTCACAGCAAAAAAAGAAACCCTTTTACTCCAGAACCCAACCAGAGATCACAAGTTGCATTTATTTATTTATTTATTTAGAAAGCGATTGTTGTTACTGTTGTTGTTAAAATATATTTTTATTGATTTCAGAGAGGAAGGGAGCGAGAGAGAGAGGTAGAAACATCAATGTTGAGAGAGAATCTTTGATCAGCTGCCTTGTGCATGGCCCTTACTGGGATCAAGCCTGCAACTGGGCATGTGCCCTGACTAGGAAGCAAACCAGCAACCTCCTAGTGTATGGGACGATGCTCAACCAACCGATCCATACTGGTTGGGTACTCTTGAACTTCTTAAAGCAGGCTCTTTAACATTTCTTGTAATACTGTAACAAACCCGTTTAGTTTAGTTTAGTTTAGTCTGGGAAGCTCTTTACTTCTTTTTAAACTTTAAATGATAGCCATGCTGGTAAAGTACTCTTGGTTTTAGGTCCTTGCTTTTTCTTTTTTTTAAATGTATTTTATTGATTTTTTTTACAGAGAGGAAGGGAGAGAGATAGAGAGTTAGAAACATCGATGAGAGAGAAACATTAATCAGCTGCCTCCTGCACACCCCCTACTGGGGATGTGCCTACAACCAAGGTACATGCCCTTGACGAGAATCCAACCTGGGACCCTTCAGTCCGCAGGCTGACACTCTATCCACTGAGGCAAACCGGTTAGGGCTAGGTCCTTGCTTTTTATCACTTTGAATATTTCATGCCAATACCTTCTAGCCTGAAATGTTTCTGCTGAAAAATCAACTGTCAGTCTTATGGGAGCTTTCTTGTAAGTAACTATCTTTATCTTGTTGCTTTTAAGATTCTCTCTTTGTCTTTACCTTTGAGATTTTAATTATGGTGCATCTTGATATGGGCCTCTTTGTATTCATTTTGTTTTGGGACTCTCTGTGCTTCATGGACTTGTGTATCTTTTTTCTTCACCAGGATAGGGAAGTTTTCAGTCATTATTTCTTCAAATGGATTCTCAATCCTTGCTCTCTTTCTCCATCTGGTACCTCTACACTTCATGTTGTCTCAAAGGTCCTTTAAAATATCCTCTTTTTTTTTAAAAAGAGATATAGTTCTTTCAATATGTTTTTATTGATTTTAGGGAGAGAGATAGAGAAACATTGATTAGCTGCTTCTCACATGCCAGGGATGGAGCCTGCAACCTAGACATGTGCCCTGACAGGGAATCCAACCACTGACCTTTCAGTGCATGGGAAAATGCTCAACCAATCGAGCCACACCAGCCAGGGCTTTATTGTTTTTTCCTTTCTTCCGCTCTGACTGGGTGTTTTTTTCTACCCTGTCCTCCAAATTGCTGATTCAATCCTCTTCATCTAACCTACTGTTATTCCTTCCCTTGCATTCTTGATATCAGATATTGTATTCTTCATGCCTAAATGGTCCTTTTTCATGGTTCCTATGTCCATTTTCATGCTATTGTAGTTCTCTAAGTTACTTGAGCATTCTTATAACCATTGCTTTGAACTCAGTATCTGATACATTGTTTGTCTCCATTTCATTTAGCTTTTTTTCTGGAGATTTCTCCTGTTCTTTCCTTTGGGGCCTGCTTCTTTGTATTAGATAGATTGCAATGACTACTGTATTCAAGGTGGCCTTATGTAGTAGGTGTCCTGTGGGACCCAGTGGCACAGTCTCCTCAATCACCTGAGGTAGGTGCTCTTGGAATGTCCCTTGTGTAGTTTGTGTGGGCCCTTCTGTTGTAATTGAGTATTGCTTTCTATTGACTTGTTTGTGTGTGTGATCAATCTTCAGGCTGGCTGACTATGAGGCTCAACTCCAACCATGGCATGTTAGCTGATATTCAGGTGCTTACCATATGAAGCAGAATTCACCTCAGCAGGGTTTGATGCTTGTCAAGATTTTTCTTGTGAAGTTTATTGGATCCTGATGTTGTCTGAATATGGTCACTGGGGGATCTTGGGAGGGACTCTGTTGCAGACAAATATCAGATGCTCTCTGTACCTGGCCCTTGGCAACCTGTTTGGAGCTACAAGTGACCCACAATTTGTTCTGCTAAGCTTGGGTGAGTAGGAAGGACCAAGCTACACAACAAAACTGGCTTTTAATACCATGTGGATTGGGGGCAGGTCGGCAAAAGACCCAAAGCACCCCAAGATCTGCCTCCAGCTGCCTCTGCCTGCCAGAGCTGCCTGTTATGCTCAGAGGCCCTGGCAGTGTCAAGAGGATGGGGCTAGTAGATCTCCCTTGAGGGGGAGGTGCGGTCATGTTTCAGGGAAGCTGATGGGTGTGGCCTCTGCCACAGAGTTACATGACTCAGTCTGTCCAAGATTTTGCATGACCTCAGTAGGGCAGAGGCACTAGGAGTTAAGCAGGTGGGGCCTCTGGAGCCCAGAGGATGGGTCTGCCAGAAGTTGGGAGGATGGTTCTATCAGATCTCCCATTGTAGGCAGAGCACAGGAGGTTTATCTCAGTGCAGTGGCTGATGCAATGCTGTGAGTACACTCCAGCAGTTCAAATCTTTTTGGCAAACCAGGAAGATGGCAACGCCCGCCTGAGCCCCTCCTAAATCCACCTACACAGTACCCCAACCTTTATGCTCATTGGCTCCCTAAGAAGACCTGGTGTTCCATGATTGGCCACCTGTGCTATAAATACTGCTGTACTTCCTCAATAAAATTAGATCTGCGTCACAGAACCTGGTCTCTAGAGTCGTGCATGCAAGCATCCTAGTGCTAGGGGCTCTGTCGTCCTCACCCCTGGGAAATCCCCTGCTTCATATGGTGCCCGAACGTGGGACCCCCAGAATGTTGGACCGGGTGAGTGACCCTCTGCAATATGGGCAATATTCGCCCCGCTGCATGCGCCCCTCAGAAGCGAGCTCTCCACGCCATTTTGCAGAGTAGGCAAGTTAAGATATCAGAAAAGGAACTCCAGATGCTGTGGGAGTGCCTCTTACACTTTAATCCCTGGTTTTTAGAAGCCCCCGTATGGGACCCAGGCACTTGGGAGAAAGTACTCGAGCATATAAGGTCTGCCAAGGTTCATGAAGGAAAAACATTTCTGCTTTCTCTAACACCTGCCATTTTGGCCATCCTCACATGTCTCTCTGGAGTCCCCCCTGAACCATCTCTGCCGATACCTGCGGCCCTTGTGGCCTCAGTGTAGGCAGGTCCCCTTCCCCTATACTCCCCCCCAGAGCCCTCTGCCCGCCCTGATCCGTCGGACTTGTTTGTTAAAGAACATTCGGACAAAAGTGAAACCAAACAGTCTATTGCCGAGTCTGCGGCTTTGGGGGAGGGGAAGACGGTTCCACCTCCAGGTTCTACACCAATAAACCTACCTAAAGTACCAGTACTCAGGCTCAGTATAAGCTGGGGAGTTAACGTGCGGTGATACACGCACTTCTATACTGTCAGGATAATCCAGTTAATATCTTTTCCGATAGTACTTATGCAGTCCACACTGCGAAAGCTATAGGCTTCTCTACCCTCAGAACTAAGGAAAACCCCCTCAAGGCTTTCCAGTAAACATCAACCCCACAGCTGCTAACAATTAACCCCTATAGCTCCTCAACTAACCACCCCGGACTCACTCACCTTACACGAATTACAAGAGCTCTGTGGCCAGATAAGAAACAGTCTATGTATATCAACAGGGGCCCTAAACCCCCCTATTCAACCCAGGGGAGAGGTTTTGCTTGTATCTTACTAGAAGGCAAGAGACACCCCCTTTGGATTCCAGCGAGAGACGTCAAGCCACACGCCTTAAGAGATGAGTCGGAGACCAGTCACCCCACCAGTGGTGGAGATGGAGGACCTCTCACTTGAAGAGGAGACACGGCACCGTCGGAGGAGACGTCCCCGAGGCAGAAGGGCTCACCCTATAACGTGGGGTGATATTAAGGTGCTACAGGAGCAGGCGGCATGAATGGCACCAGAGGAGAATCCTTCAGCAGGGACTCTATTCTTATTAATGTGTGCTATCATCACTGCCAACAGTACAGGAGCACATGGATAGACTCTATGGACCATGGTTCCACACCCTGGGGTCTTAATGCTCATGGGGACCGATAGTCTCCAATTCCCTGTTGCCTGAGCCTCTAACTGTTCGGTGGGGCACCCTTGCGATAGGGCCAGACACAGTAAGCTTTCTTGGAATGGAACCTTATTCTGCGATCCTTTCAACCATCAGATGTTAAAATGGTCAACTACTCTTAACACCTCAGAGAGCAGCTGGGAGGGCAATGTTACTAAACAGACCAGTAAGTCCACCCAGCATTTCTTTCAGCCCTGCTTCAGGCCCCCTTTCCTTTTTCTCATAAGCAATGAGAGCTCTTTTGATTGCACCACCACAAAAATGTATCTTACTTTGGGTTTCAGCCACCTCACTTCTTGGCTAAACCCTGCTAACCTATTCATTTGGGCTACCTTAGCTGGTATATTCCTAATAGCATTTTTCCTCTTCTGCTGTACATTCACCATGATAGCCCAAATAAAGGCACAACAGGTCATGATTATACACATCCAACAGGCGCTAATAAAAAAAGGAAGGGGGAGATGTAGGTAGAGCACAGGAGGTTTATCTCGGTGCAGTGGCTGATGCAATGCTGTGAGTACACTCCAGCAATTCAATTCTTTCTGGCAAACCAGAAAGATGGCAACACCCACCTGAGCCCCTCCTAAAGCCACTTACACAGTACCCTGACCTTTATGCTCATTGGCTCCCTAAGAAGACCTGGTGTTCCATGATTGGCCACCTCCGCTAATATATACCGCTGTACTTCCTCAATAAAATTAGATCTGCGTCACAGAACCTGGTCTCCAGAGTCGTGCATGCAAGCATCCTAGCGCTAGGGGCTCCATCATCCTCACCCCTGGGAAATCCCCTGCTTCATCCCATGAGGGGGAAGTGCCTGTCAAGTTTACTAGAAAGTGTGGGGAATGGCCACAAAGCCAAACAACTCACTCATTCCCTGAGTCTGCCCAGGCCTCTATACCCTGGCTAAGGCAGCTGCCTTCTCAGCAGGGTTTAAGTTTAGCAGGGTGAAGCAAGAGGGAGTTCAGAGGGTGGAGCAATTGCTTTACCCCAGGCTGATGATGCATGAAGGGAGTACTCCACCCAAGAAAGATGTCAACTGTGATATGAGAAAATATCTCAGCATAGGGAATCTGGTGGCTGTCCTCCCAGGTCTCTCCCCGGAGCCACACACCCTGGACTCTACTCATGTGACTATAGTTCACTCCACCCTTCCTCTGCTAGAGGGAGAGTAGCTGTGAACAAGATTTTGTGTGTTGGCCCTTCAAGATGATGTCTGTGTCTACCGTTACCTTCCCCTGACCTACAGAAATCCCACTGATTTTCACAGCCAGATGTTATGTGGGTACCTCTTCCTGTCTCTGGTACTCTGGGCTATGGAGTCTGGCTTGGGTTTAGACCTCATGCTTCTCAGAGGGACCTTCCTCCACAGTTGAGATATTCTTCTGGAACCTCAGCCACTGCCATGGGAGTGGGCCAGCCCTTTTCATGTCTCCACCTTTCCTGCCAGTTGCAATGTGTCTTTTTCTGTAAATCCTGTTTAAAGACTCCTCTTTGCTAGTCTTCGGTTGGTTATTCAATATGAGTGTTGTTTAATTTAGTTGCAATTCCAGTTTGGTCCTGTGAAGAAGTGAGTGTTGTAACTTCCACCTACTCTGCTGCCATCTTGAAATCCCCCATACCATGCTTTTTTGATTATTGTAACTCTGTAGGATAATTTGAAGTCAGGGAGAGTGCTACCTCCAGCTTTGTTTTTTCTTCTCAGGATTGCTTTGGTTATTTAGGATTTTTCTATAGTTCAAATTTGATAAATTTTTGTTCTATCTCTTTGGAAAATGTCTTTGAGATTTTGATGAGGAGTGCATTGAATCTGTTTATTGCTTTAGGTAGTATGGTGATCTTAACTATGCTGATTATTCCTATCCATGAACATAGAATATCTTTTCATTTCTTTGTATGTACTTTAATTTCTTTCAACCATGTCTTACAGTTTTCAGTATATAGGTTCTTTACTTCCTTTGTTAAGTTTATTCCAGGTATTTTTTCTTTTTTTGTTGCAACTGTAAATGGGATTGTTTTCTTCATTTCTTTTTCTGATATTTCACTGTTAGTATATAGAAATACAATAGATTTTTGTACACTGATTTTGTATCCTGCAACTTTATTATAATTTTTTATTGTTTCCAATAGTCTTTTGGTGGACTCTTTGGGGTTTCATATAAAAGCATGTAATCTACAAATAGTGACAGTTTTACTTCTTTATTTGCAATTTGGATACCTTTTTATTTGTTTTTCTTGCTTGGTTGCTCTGGCTAGGACTTTCAAAACTATGTTGAATAACAGTGGAGAGAGTGGGCATCCTTGTCTTGTTCCTGAATTTAGTGGAAAAGCTTTAGTCTTTTCACTATTAGTATGATTAGTTTCTCATATATTTCTTTTATTGTGCTCAGATACTTCCCTTGCATACCTGTTATTGAGCGTTTTAATTATAAATGGATGTTGTATCTTGTCAAATGCTTTTTTTGGATCTGTTGATATGATCGGATGATTTTTATCTTTTTTTCTGTCAATGTGGCATATCACATTGATAGATTGGCACATGTTCAACTATCCTTGTGTCTCTGGAATGAACCCAATTAGATAATGATGTATTATCCTTTTAAAGTATTATTATATTTGATTTGTTAGTATTTTGTTTAAGATTTTTTAATCTATGCTCATCAGGAATATCAGCCTGTAAGGTTGTGTGTGTGTGTGTGTGTGTGTGTGTGTGTGTGTGTGTGTGTGTGTTGTTGCCTGGTTTTGGTATCAGGGTAATGTTGGCCTCATACAATGAGTTAGGAAATATTCCCTCTTCTTTAATTTTTTGGGAGAGCTTGAGAAGGGTAAGTAGTAAGTCTTCTTTGAATGTTTAGTATAATTCACCAGTGAAGCCATTTGTTCCTGGACTTTTTTAGCGGGGAGAGCTTTCTGACTACTGTTTCAATTCCTTTATTGTTGATCAATCTATTTAGGTTTTCCAGTTCCTCATGGTTCAGTCTGGTTACATATTTCTAAGGTTACATATTTCTAAGAATTTGTTCATTTTTTTCTAGGTTTTAGAATTTTGTGGTTTATAGCTTTTCATAATATTATTGTAGTCCTTGTACTTCTGTGGTATCTGCTGTAACTTCTCTTTTTTTGTGATTTTATTTACTTGAGTCTTATCTCTTTTTTTCCTTAGTAAGGCTAGCCAGAGAGCTGCCAATTTTATTTAACTTTTCAAAGAACAGCTCTTTGTTTCATTACTATTTTTCTATTGTCTTTTTATTGTGTATTTTGTTTAATCCTGCTCTAATTTTTATTATAGCCTTTCTTCTATTGCCTTGGTGTTTCATTTGTTCTTTTTCAAGTTCTTTAAGATGAAATGTTAAATTGTTTATTTGAGATTTTTGTTTCTTCAGGTAGGCCTGTAATGGTATAAATTTCTCTTTGTACTACTTTTGCTGCATTCCCCAAATTTTGATATGTTGTATTATCATTTTTATGTGTCTCCATGTATCATCTTTTGATATGTTCTTTTATTTGTTCTTTGATCTAGTAGTTGTTTAGTAGATTGTTTAAGTTGTACATATTTGTGGTTTTCCCAGCTTTCTTCTTTTTTTTGTAAAATTTAGCTGGAGAGAAAGGAGAGAGAGAGAGAGAGAGAGAGAGAGAGAGAGAGAGAGAGAGATCAATTTGTTGTTCCTCGTATTTATTCATTCATTGGTTGATTCTTATATGTGCCCTGATGAGGTTGGAACCCCCAACCCTGTCATATCGGAATAATGCTTTAGCCAACTGAGCTGCCTGACCAGAGCCTCCAAATTTCTTTTTGTAGCTAATTTCCAGTTTTCATATTGTTGTGATTGAAAAATATACTTGGTATGATTTCAGTGTTTTTAAATTTATTGAGACTAGTTTTGTGCTTCAATATGTGCTCTATCCTGGAAAATGTTCCATGTGCACATAAGAAGAATTCTATTGTTTGGGGATGCAAATCTCTGTTGATATCAATTATGCCGATTTGGTCTAATGTGTCATTTATGGCTGTTATTTCCTTACTGATTTTCATATATATATATAATATAATAAAAGAGAAACATGCAAATTGACCGTTACCACCAGCCAATAAGAGCGGCTGTATGCAAATTAACCCAGCCAAGATGGAGGCCAACAGCCATGGAGCTAGAGCAAACCAAAGGCTTCTGTTGCAACTGCCTGCCTAGGCTGGCTGAGCCTCTGCTCACAGCCACGCCCACCAGCCAATCAGAGTGGCTGTATGCAAATTAACCCAGCCAAGATGGAGGCTGGCAGGGCGGCTCTGCACTGG
>PVJC01049754.1:0-12048 GCA_004026665.1 Murina feae
CGGGGACCCCGATCTCGGGCTGTTGGGGCTCAAGGAGCCTCAGACACACCCCGCACAGCAGGCTCGCTGCCTCCCAGGCCTCCTCCTCCTCACGATCAGCGCCCTGAAGCCTATGAACCTGTGAACAAAGACCTAAAAGTTAAAATAACCACCAGCAGGAAGAAGGCGGAATTCCCGCCCTAACCGGATGCACAGACACCAAAATGCCCATTAGCTCCGCCCACGTAGGCGCATGTCCTTCTGGGTAATGTAGTTTTCTCCGCCACCCAGGGGATTACTAGCATCCCATCCAATTACTTGGGGAATAAAGGTGTTTTGGCCCAACAAGTGACATCTGAGGAAGGACAAGATGAGACTAGAGGCCTGGCTAACTGGAATAGACTGAGGCATCTCCAAGGTGAAGAGGGCGGGGAGGAATTCAAGGGATCCACTAAAGAATATACACACAGGGAGGAAATGGGAGACATGTATAATACTATCAACAATAAAAAAATACATGTACTTTTAAAAAAAAGTTAAATAATATATTCCAGCTAGTGTGGCTCAATGGTTCAGCCTCAAGCTTTGTTTTTTTAAAAATCTTTATTGTCCAGATTATTACAGTGGTTCCTCTTTTTTCCTCCATAGCTTCCCTCCTCCCAGTTCCCACCCCACCCTCTTTCCTTACCCCCCCTCGCTGTCATCAACCATAGGTGTATGATTGCTGGATCCACCCCTTTCCAGGCCTGCAGTCTCTACCCCTTCCAGGCCAGAGGTCTCTGCCCGAGGCTGCCGGCCTGGGTGGAAGACCCCAAAACCCTGTGATTACCTGCTCCACTCCTTCCCAGGTTCCTGTGATTACTGCCTCTTCCCCTCAGCCCCCCGTCTGTCCCCCACCACCTCCCTGGCTAACAGGCCTGACTATTTAAATTGTGGGGCTGAGGCAGACTGGGTACCACCATCTTGTGGCTATGGGCATTGCCACCTTTGTCATGGAGTGATGACTAATTTGCATATTACTCTTTTATTAGATAGGATTTTTAAAATTCTTTATTGTTTAAAGTATTACATATATATTACTGCATTTGTCTCCTTTATCCTCCATTAGCTTCTCCCTGGCCACCCACACTCCCCAGCACATGCCCTCACCTACCTAGTGTCTGTGTACATTGGTGCTGCTTATATGCATGCAAACAAGTCCTTTCATTGATCCCTTAATCCCCCCTTGAATTCCCTTTGTAGTTTGATAATCTGTTCAACACTTCTATGTTTCTGAATCTATTTTTGTTTATCAATTTATGCTGTTCATTGCAGTCCACAAATGATGAGGTCATGTGGTACTGGTTCTTTTCCTGGTCAGGGCACATAGATGTGTTGCAGGCTCAGTTACCAGTGTAGGGATGGTGATGTGCAGGAGGCAGTGAATTAGTGATTTTCTCTCATCATTGATGTTTTTATCTCTCCTTTTCCCTTCCACTCTCTAAAATCAATAAAAAATATTTTAAAAGGTATATACATATGTACATAAGCCATGGACATATATAATAATGTGGTGCAGGCCTAGAAGCCATGGGGGCAGGGTAGAGGGAGAAAAAGGGGGAGGAATATGCCAGAAATTGGGAACATCTGTAATAGAGTGAACAATAGAAAAGAATAGTGTGGATAAAACCAAGATGGCGGCATAGGTAAACACCTGAAATTGCTGCCTCGCACAACCATTTCAAAACCACAGCGAAAAGAAAAGACGGACACCACCCGGAACCACAGGAAGGCTGGCTGAGTGGATATTCTACAACTAGAAAGAGAAAAGCACACTTGGAATCAGAGGAGGTGCAGAAGTAAAGTGCAGAGTACAGAGGCACGAGTGGAAAGGGCTCGCAAAAGGGCTGCCAACTGAGGACGCAGTTCTCTTTTTTAATCTGGAGGGAGGCACAAGCTCCCAATGGCTCTGAACTCCAGTTCTGGGTGAGTTTCCTGGGGATCCAGACTCATACGGTGAGAAACTGGATTATTTGGCATTGGGATGAACTCCAGAGTGGCTTTCTCTCAGCAGTGCTTCCAGCAATTACCTCGGGACACTGAGACCTGGAGCTTCTTAGGGCAGGCTGAGGATCAGCCATAGCTATTTGCTCTGTCCTGTTGATTCCTCGAGACCCTGTCCCACACAAGGTGCGTGCAGCTTTTGCATATAAAAGGCCTGGCCCTTTGCAATCTACAATTACCTAACAAACTGCAGGTGGGTCAGACAGACCCAGAACATCCAAAAAGAAGGCCAAAGGCCCCACAGAAGCCTGCATTGCTTCACAGCTGGGCTTCATCTGGGCACCTCCAAAACACAAACAGAGAAGAGGAATCTGCAGATCTCTCTGTAGCTCATGATGGTAGCCTCAGGCAGAGGCTAAATTAGCACCTTAGAAATCCAAGAGCCAGTGCACCCAGTGGTCAGAGTGAGACCATCCAGATTACAACTCCTCAGATCCATAAGAGTCACAATCAAGGGGCAGACTCAGTGAGCATCAAAGCCCCACTGAAGCAAGTCTTTCCCCATAAGGGTGTCTCCAGCACAGAAGTTCTCCCACCATAGACACAGCTGATTCTCACAGCCAAGTGGCCTGGAGGTCAATTCCTCCCAGTGATACCAACAATAATCAAGGCTTAACTACAAAGGCCCCAAAGGGGTGTACCAAGAGTGTTACACCTCAGGTAATTGGGGAGGCTGAGCCACTGGGCCCTATAAGACACTTAGCACATAAAGCCACCCTATCAACACAGGGAAGCAGCCAAAATGCGGAGACAAAGAGATCACAAATGACAGAAATGGAGGAAAACAAACTACTGGATATAGAGTTCAAAACTCCACTTTTAGGGTTTTTCAAGAATTTCATAGAAACCGTCGATTAATTTAGTGAGACCCTCAATAAATCTAGTGAGACCCTCGAGGATATGAAAAAGGGCCAGCAATGGTGGCCTTTCTTCTCTACGGTTACTTCTGGCCTTAATAGGGTCCTGTGTCCAGGCAATGCGGAATGCGAGCTGAACTTGCAGGGTTTACCTCTGCGGGCCAACAGGTTTTTAGTATTTTTTTAAAAAAATAAATCTTTATTGAGTTCAGAGAGGAAGGGAGGAGAGGGAGAGAGAGATGGAAACATCCATGATGAGTGAGAACCACTCATGGGCTGCCTCAAGCACATCCCCGACTGGGGATCCAGCCGGCAACCTGGGCAGGTGCCCTGGCGGGATTCAAACCCGGGACCTCTCAGTCTGCAGGTCCACACTCTACCCACTGAGCAACACCGCCTGCGGCAACTGGCAGCCCAAGGCCCTGGCTCTGTCCTGCGTGGACATTGCACTAGAGTCTCCTTCCCAGTGCGTGTGTCCCCTCATCCTCACCTCGATGTCCAAGGCTGTTGGTGCCCAGAGCCAGTCTTCAAAGTCTGCAGGGGCCAGCCCCTTGCCATCCAGGAGCTGTCACCGGCCACCCTGCCCCGCGGCCCCCACCTGGCTGCTGGTGGAGGAACTCCTGCCATGGTCTCCTGCACCATCCCGCCCGTCTGCCCGCAGGGCCCATGGTCTGTCGGTCCTGTGGTTTTTATGTTTTTCTGTTGCCCTGCTAGCGACAGGTTGAATTTTATCTCTTTAAAAGACAAGACATTTGAAATGGTGGCTTTTTAAAATGTCTATGCAGCCACCTCTTGTACTTGAAGGATTTGCTTATCATCTTGATGGGATTGGTTACCTCTTTCTATGAGAATTTGCTTCAAAGTATGTATTTTCATTCATATAAACTGTTTAAACATTTGCAGATGGTCTAGTTTCATTCCTCTTATTGGTTTGTCTGTAATGAATGGTTACCATAAGGGTTATATTTTACCCTCTAAATACTTTTTTTTTTTTTTTGTATTTTCAGAGCAGGTTTAAATGTGTTTTTTTTCCTATGTCTCCTGGCCTCATGGAAATCCTTACCCCAGTGTTTTTGCAGCGCCATCTACTGGCAGGATGGCATTATAGGGGCAAAACAATTTGTTTAAAAACTTGAGTTTAGGACAATTGCATCCGATTTAGAAGTTTGCCATCAAAAATCTGTGCAGACGTGGTTACACATTTACTTGTGACTAAGGTGGGCTTTACAGGGATGTACTTATGAGTCCATATCACAATGGCCCTTTTTACATGAGATTTGAACATGTAAACTGCTATGCACAGCTGGAGCAATGGCCCCGCGTTGCTATGACAACTAATGAACCAACTACGTACATGTACTGGTATCTAAGGTGCAAATGGTAAAGCAAAATAGCTGTATTCTGCTTGGTTAACAAATGTATATTTGTAGCCCTTTTGTGCAATAGATTTCAAGTTGTTTATAAAAAAAACAACAACAATATATGAGGAAATTACCTTCCTGAATAGAAATACAGAATAGCAACATTTATGGATATCACAAATAAAGAATTCAATTCTTGAAAAAAAAAAAAGAACTCCAGTTAAAAACATACACACACATACACACACCAAATAAATGAGCTGATAAAAAATATCAAATATACTTTGTTCTTCTTTAAATTTATGTCCTAGCCAGTGGAACTCAGTAGAGAGAGTGCTGGCCTGCGGACTAAGGGGTCCTGGGTTTGATTCCGGTCAAGAGCACATGCCCAGGTTGTGGGCTTGATAACCAGTAGGGAGCATGAAGGAGGCAGCCAATCAGTGATTCTCTCTCATTATGGATGTTTCTATCTCTCTCTCCCTCTCCCTTCCTCTCTGAAACCAATAAAAAAATATATTTTAAAAAAATGTATAATTCACTAGGTGACAATCTGGGGCTTGATAAAAATTACCTGGGGTGACCTGGCCAGTGTGGCTCAGTGGACTGAGCATCGCTCGTGCACTGAGAAGTTGCTGGTTTGAGTCCTGGTCAGGGTACATGCCTGGGTTGTGGGCTCGATCCCCAGTAGGGGATGAGCAGAAAGCAGCATATTAGGCTTTCATTATAGAGGATATATATTTATCTTCCTCTCTCTCTCTCTCTCCCTTTCTCTCTTTAAAAGCAGTAACATATATATTTTTAAATATATTATTATTGATTTCAGAGATCGAGAAAGACAGAGACAGAGATAGAGACATCAATGATGAGAGAGAATTACTGATCAGCTGCCTCCTGCATGTCCCACAATGGGGATGGAGCTCGCAACACAGGCCTGTGCCTTGACCGGGAATCGAACCCTGACCTCCTGGGTTACAGGTCGATGCTCAACCACTGAGCCACACTGGCTGGGCTGGAGGGCTCTTTTCGGCCCTCTCTTTTGTGTGGGAACAACACAGGCTGATGAAGCATCACGTCCCACACTCACAGGCTTGGCTGGGCAATGCTTCCTCCCAGCCAGGCCTGAACTTGGCCCTGGTTTGGGGTCCATCACTGTGAGGTCACACCCACACCCGGCCCCCTCCATTCATCCTCATTAAGCACCCCGAAGTGGTGTCATCACAGGTTCCACCTGGGCCCAAGGTGGGTTCAGTCTAATTGACTGGGTCTTTCATCCTCCCCCCTGCAGAAAGAAGAAACAATGAAGAGAATATTCTTGGACTGTGATGCTGGCACGGGCCTATGAGTTTTGCTTTAAATCATCAGTGAGATGCTTGAGGCTTTTCCTCTGCTTTATAAATATTACTAGAGGCCTGGTGAATAAAAATGTATGCACCCAGGGAGTTCCTTAGCCAGGCCTGTGCCCTCTCGCAGTCTGGGACCCCTCAGGGGATGTCCACTTGCTGGCTTAGGCCTGCTCCCCAGGAGATCGAGCCTAAGCTGGCATTCAGACATCCCTCTGGCAGCGCGGGAGCCCTCGGTGGATGTCCACTTGCCAGTGAGGAGCAGGCGTAAGCTGTAGTTGGACATCCTTAGTGGTGCTGAGGAGGCGGGAGAGGCTCCTGCCACCACCACTGTGCTGGCAGCCTTCAGCCTGGTTTGTGGCTGAGCAGAGCTCCCCCTGTGGGACTGCACTGATCACCAGGGGCAGCTCCTGCATTGAATGTCTGCCCCCTGGTGGTCAGTGTGTGTCATAGTGACCAGTTATTCCAAGTCGTTTTGCTGTTAGGGTCCATTTGCATATTACCCTTTTATTATATGGGATGTGCAAATCATTAAGGAGCCCGAGGGAAAGCAGTTTCCCATTCACAGGGGCTTTAAGACGCTGTGCTCTTTTGAAAATGTGCCTGGGCCAGACGGTGTGGCTCAGTGATTGAGCATCAGGTGACCAATGACCCAGGAGGCCAGGGTTCAAATCCTGGTCAGGGCACATGCCCAGGTTGTGGGCTCAGTCCCCAGAAGGGGGTGTGCAGGAGGCAACTGTTCAATGATTCTTTCTCATATGGATGTTTCTCTCTCTCCCTCTCCCTTCCTCTCTGAAGTCAATAAAAATATATATCCTCTATAATGAAAGCCTAATATGCAAATTGACCAAACAGGGGAACAATCGGTTGCTATGACACTCAGTGAACATCAGGGGGCAGGTGCTCAATGCAGGCTCCAGGCTAGCCAAGGCAGGTGTCACTTGAGGCTGCCACCCAATTGCCCCATTGGTCACGCCGCAAATTGGCCCTGATCACTGGCCAGGCCTACGGTCTCTACCCGTGCACAAAGTTTATGCACGGGTCTCTAGTCTATAGTAATAATCTATACTAATAAAAGGGTACTATGCTAATTAGACCAGATGTCTTCCGACATCTTTCCACACAAAGTCATGGTGGTGGCAGCCGAGGCAGAGGCAGTTAGGGGCGATCAGGCTGGCAGGGGAGAGCAGTTAAGGGTGCTCAGGCAGGAGAGAGCAATTAGGGGGTGATCAGTCAGGCAAGGGAGTGGTTAGGGGCATCAGGTAGGCCAGAAGAGTGGTTAGGGGCAATCAGGCTGGCAGAGAGAGCAGTTAAGAGCCATCAGGCAGAGAAGAGAGCAGTTAATGGTGATCAGGCAGGCAGGTAGATGTGGTTAGGGGCAATCAGGCAGAGAGGGGACCAGTTAGGAGCATCAGGCATGTAGGCAGAGTAGTTAGGGGTGATCAGGCAGGCAGGCAACCGTTTAGGAGCCAGCAGTCCCGATTTGTGAGAGGGATGTCCAACTGGTGGTTTAGGCCCAATCCCGCATGAGGCCTAAACTGACAGTCGGACAGCCCCTGAGGGGTCCCAGAGTGTGAGAGGGTGCAGGCTGGGCTGAGGGACTCCCCTCCCGTGCATGAATTTTGTTCACTGGGCCTCTAGTCTACACTAATAAAAGAGAAACATGCAAATTGGTGTCACTCCACTACAGCCACCAGCCAATCAGGATAAGTATGCAATTTAACCCAGCAAAGATGGCGGTTAATTTGCATATGCAGCTGCAGAGCAAAGACAGGAGACGACTGAAGACTGAAGACAGCTGAAGACTGAAGAGGCTTGGCTTCTCCGCTGCAGCCGGACCAAGGGCTTGGGTCCCAAGTGCTAGAGGAAAACTGGTGCCAGCAGCCAGGGGAAGGAAGGCCTGTTGTGTGAATCTTCACACAATGGGCCTCTAGTCTAATCTAATAAAAGCATAATATTGAAATTGACCGTTTCTACGGGATGCATAAGCCACGCCCACCAGCCAATCAGAGTGGCTGTATGCAAATTAACCCAGCCAAGATGGAGGCCAGGTGGCAGGTGGTGTGTGTGGGTGGGCGGGGTCAATGGGCCGGATGGCAGGTACTGTGTGTGGGTGGGCAGGGCGTAATGTGTGGGTGGCAGGCCGCAGGTTGGGTGGGCACAGGCTGGGCTGAGGGACCCCCGAGTGCACAATATATTGTGCACTGGGCTCCTAGTACATATATAAAAAAAGACTGCCCATCTTCTGAGCATTCTGGGTTTTTTCCACTAGAGGGAACCAGCGAGCCAATTCCAAGCTCCTTCATAATCAAGGGTCCTCATATGGGCTGTGACCTGGAAAGGAACTGCCTTTTGAGTCCCAGGATGCACTCCTGTGTGTGAGCATCCTGGACTCCTCTCTCTTCCCAGGGTTGGTGTGTCTCATCTCACAGCTACAGTCAAATTTGTTTCCTTTTTGAAAATGTTTACCCCCCGAATTCTGTTTTTTAAAAGAATTCATTTCTGTTGAAAGTATTACATATGCCCCCTTCCTTCCCCATTGCCCCCCTCCAGCCTGCCCCTGCCCCACCACCCAGGCTCTCATCACCCCCTTGTCTGCGTCCATGGGCCATGCACAGATGCGTGCAAGGTCCTTGGTTGATTACCTCCCGCCACCCACCCTCCCCTGCCTTCTCTCCGAGGTTCTGCACTCTGTTCCACGCTTCCAGGTCTCTGCATCCACTCCCATCACCAGTGTATTCTGCTACGTAGACTCCACACAGGAGTGAGATTGTGTGATGAGACTCACATCCTTCACACAATTGACGTGAACATGCTCTTACCCTTTCCATATCAAGAAAGCGGCCATCTGGTTTTGAGCCTTCAATGCCACTTATTTTTTCACTAATTAGGTGCAGAAATAAAGACAAACAATCTACTCTAATAAAAGAGTAATATTGAAATTAACCATTTCTCCAGGATGCCTAAGCTATGCCCACCAGCCAAGCCACGACCACCAGCCAATCAGAGTGGCTGTATGCAAATTAACTCAGCCAAGATGGAGGCCGGCAGCGCAACCATGGAGGCAGGTGCAGCACAGGTGCTGGGGCTGTCAGGGTGGGTGGCTGGCGCGGGGTGGGTGGGGTGGGTGGTGGGCAGGCGTGGTGGGCTTGACCAGCCTGCAAACTGCCATCAGCCCTTCACCCAGGCTGGCCAGGCATGCCAGCAGGTGGACATCCCCCGAGGGGTCCCAGACTGTGAGAAGGCACAGGCCGGGCTGAGGAACCCCCCTGAGTGCACAAATTTATTTGTGCACTGGGCCCCTAGTTCTATATAATAAAAGGGTAATATGCAAATTGACCCTAACAGCAGAATGACTGGGAATGACTAGGGACTTTGACACACACTGACCACCAGGGGGCAGATGCTCAATGCAGGAGCTGCCCCCTGGTGGTCAGTGCACTCCCACAGAGGGAGCTCTGCTCAGCCACAAGCCAGGCTGAGGGCTGCCAGCACAGTGGTGGTAGTGGGAGACTCTCCTGCCTCCTCAGCAGCACTAAGGATGTCTGACTACAACATAGGCCTGCTCCTCGCTGGCAAGTTGACATCCGCCTTAGGCTCCTGGGCTACCAGAGGGATGTCTGACTGCCAGCTTAGGCCTGATCCTCTGGGAGTGGGCCTAAGCCAGCAGGTGAACATCCCCCGAGGGGTCTCAGACTGCGAGAGGGCACAGACTGGGCTGGGCTGAGGGACCCACTCGGGCCTCTAGTTATAATATACAATGATTTGTGATCAAAGTATGTGATGCAAATTCTCCTTCTCTCTCTCTCTCTCACACACACACACACACACCACTCTCAGATTCAGCCTGTTTTTGTTTGTTCATTGTTTTTTAAATGTATTTTATTGGCCTCAGAGAGGAAAGCAGAGAGAGAGAGAAAGACAGAGAGAGACAGAGAGAGAGAGAGAGAGAGAGAGAGAGAGAGAGAGAGAGAGAGAGAGAGAAACATCAATGATGAGAGAGAACCATGGATCGGCTGCCCCCTGCACGGCTCCCACTCTGGGGATGGAACCCCCAACCTGGGCATATGCCCTGACTGGGGAATTGAACCCAGATCTCCTGGCTCAATAGTCAATGCTCAATCACTGAGCCACACCAGCCAGGCCTGTTCCATTGTTTTTGGACTCAGTCCTTTAAGAAAATTCTAGAAGGAGTAACTATATGTGAGGACATAGGAAGATGCACAATGTCACTCGCTCAGCAGATGTTGATAATGCTCCTACTGTGGGTGACGGCACATGGAAGGGGAAATAGGAGCTGCGCCTGACCCCAGGGACCCCTCAGAGCGCTTAGGGTCAGCAGGGCATCCACCATCTCCCCTCCCCACCTGACCCTCCTGTAGGACTATCACCCAGAAAGACACCCCTGTCCCCCAGGGCCCCCAGCAGGAACCCCATCACCCAGGCAGCACCCAGGGAAGGGGAGAGACAGAGGGAAGAAAGAGCTGAGGCCTCGGAATGAGACCAAAAGAATAGAATCAGCTCATCCCAGCAGCTTCTCAGGAGCCAATGTGTGGGAGGTGCAGGGTGCGACCTCAGGAATGTGTGTCCCCAAGGATGGCCTCATCTGGTTCTAGTAACATTGGGGGGCAGTGGGGAGGGGGAGCCATAGGGCAGATCCAGGGATGCAAGGATATGATGGGTTCTACAGAGTGAGCCCTGCCATGGCCGCAAGAGGCTGCAGGATTAGAGTACAAACTGGCTTTTCCACACACACCAATCTCCACACACATACCAATACACACACATCAATGTCCACACACACCAACGCCATACAGCAACGTCCACACACACACCAATCTCCTGCCTCTAGGCCAGTTTTCCTGTTTCCTCAGCACAGACCGCCCTTTCTCCTTTCTGCCCAGCCAAGAGCCCTGAAGTGCTCCTCCTGCTTCATTCTCCCAAGACATTGCCTCTTCCTCCGGGAAGCCCCCTCGCAGTGACCTCTGTGATCCTGTGCGTGTGCACCCACGGGGGCAGGGAGGGGGGAGTGGGTGTCTAACACCATTGACTCACCCATCTAGGTGTCCCCTCACTTGGGGGCAAGGCCAGGGCGACCTGGAGAGACGAAGGGGAAGGAAAGAAGGTGGTGGGGACCCCTGGCCTGGAGGGAGGTGCAGTCCAGGGGGGTCCATCACTGGGTGCATGTGCAGAGGGAGCCCCACCCAAGGGGGACAAGGCACAGGGTCCTGGCCCACATACGCTCACTGGGACCCCGCACTCCCTGCATCCTCACGTGGGAAGGGGGCGAGGCAGGAGCAGGGTCCCTGGTCGCCCCCACCTCTCTGCGCGGAGACTCTGAGATCCACCATGTCCTCCACCCACAGGTGCTGACGCCACCTAAACATCCCTCACACGTGTGGGCGGGCAGATCTGGAGCCCCAGAGGCCCCGGGGTGTTGGGGACCAAGCCACCTACTTTCCCACGTCCCCACCTCCCCGTGTCCCCACTTCCCCGTGTCCCCACCTGGCTGGCTCTGAGTAGCTGCCTCTGCAGTCTCCACACCAACAAGGTGGTCGCATGTCCCCGAACAGCGGAACAGCGTGGTCTCCGCGCTGGGCCGAGCCTCCAGGGTTGGTTGGTGACACTGGCAGTCCAAAGCCCCCAGGCACCGCCCACTGGCCGATCTGTGTCGTAAGCAAATGAGGCTGCTGGCACCTCCCCCGCTCCATAGTTTCCTGGAGACCCCAAGGGCACACAGCGGCAGGAAAGATCCGCCTAGGAAGCTGGGCCTCAGGAAGCGTTGGGCATGGAGCCACACTTTGCTTCAGGTTGCAGGCAGCTGAGATGCACATGGCTGTGCCATGCCTGCAGGTAGGTAGACGGGCACCACTTATCTGGGCTTCTGGGACTTAACCTGCTTTCACTCACAGGCAACAGTGCCCCCCTCTGGCGCAATTGGGTAAGGGACGCTCCAAGAGGCGCCTATGGGGGAGCAAACAGACACAGGGACCCGCCTTGGAGGAAGAGGCCCACTGGCTGCTGGGTGGTTCCTTCTGTCCCCAGGCGGTGCTCTGGTCACCATCTGTCTGGAGTCTGGGTTACTGTCATTGTCTGATTAATATCGTGCTGCCTCCCTGGGGTGCTGAGCCCACTGTCATTTGCATTGAGAGCAACCATCTCCTCACTGGTGTGGCTCAGTGGATAGAGTGTCGGCCTGCAGACTGAAAGGTCCCGGGCTCGATTCTGGTGAAGAGCATGTACCTGGTTGCAGGTTCCCTGGCCCTAGTCAGGGTGTGTGCTGCAGGCAACCAATTGATGTGATTCTCTGACATCCATGTTTCTCTCTGTTTCCTCCCCTCCATTCCACTCTCTCTAAAAATCAATGGAAAAATATCCTCAGTTGAGGATTAAGAAAAAAAAAAAAAAAAAAGAAGAGCAACTATCTCCAAGGAGCCATCAACAGCCCACTCAGTCTGTAAGGGCGGA
>PVJC01049755.1:0-12046 GCA_004026665.1 Murina feae
AAAAAAAAAAAAAAGGAGAAACTCAGGGGTGATAAGGTACATACTGATCTCTAAATAAGACACCCTGTCACCAGAAGACAGTCATGAATACTCTTCTGATTTCCCTTTCTCATTATTGGAGTGGGTGAGAATTCCTTGTTTATATCAACAGATTCCATTTTGACCCTACATTGTTCTGTGGAGGAGCTGCAGACTTCCTCTTCTGAGAGGTTACATGGGCATGGACTTCAACCAGGGATGGTTTTTATGGTCTGCGTGGGAAGTTAATTTGTTTTGTTTAGTTTTGGTGTGTGTGTGTCTTTAATTGATTTTTAGAGAGAAAGGAAGGGAGGAGAGGAGAGAAGAGAGAGAGGGAGAGGGAGATTTTTGTTTGTCCCACTTATTTATGTACTCATTGATTAATTCTTGTATGTGCCCCACCTGAGGACCGAATCCACAACTGAACTACTCTCTAACCAACCGAGCTACCCAGCCAGTGCAGGAAGTGAGTCTTGAATGAACGCATGCGCTCAAGGGCAGAGGAAGAGGCTGTTTATGCACAGTTCTATGCACAGTTCTATGAGTTAAATATTCTTCCTCTTTCCCTATGGTGGAAAGCCAGTACACTCCATGTTTTGTCTCCCAAGGGCTGAAACCTTTGGCTCCTTCTAAATACCCGCCTGTTCTATGCGAACACGGAATAAATACTTTTCCACAACAGAAACTCCGCATCCATCTGTGTATGGGTGCATGACAAATTTCGTTTACAGCAATGGTATGAGAGTTACTCAAATGTGAAGCAAGAGTGAGCACAAAGCTTTTATTTGTTCTTTAAGAAAAAAAATATTTCTTTGTGAGTTTAAATCATCAAGCACGGTGCGGGAAGAAAAATGAATATTAGCTTGGCCTTCTTTTAGTCTCTTCGTGACTCTGTGACAGTGGGCCGTTAATACCTCTCTGAAAGATTGCAGACCCCCTCATTAATTTTAAATCTCAGGCCTTTGAATTTGGAAAACATGAACACAGGAATTAAAAAAAAAAAAATTAAATGGGTTCCCTATCATCTTTGAGAGCCCTTAGGCTATATGCAAACACAATATAAAACTTTTCATTATTTACCTGGGAAAATGTTATGATTAATTAAGTTAGCCCTTTTAGGTTACCAGTGAATTAATGGGTTACTTTTTAGCCAATATTTGTAGAAAAGTAAAAAAATAAATAACAGGGGGGATGTATTTTAAAATTTTATATTTTGGGGTTGGGTTGTTTTTCTGACAGACCAAATGTTACATAGGCTATGACTGATGTGTTCTCCAGCAGGGCTGAGGCAGCATCCCTGGCAGCGACACATCAGCATTCTCCTGCTGTCCCCTTTCTGGGATTAAAGACAATGTTTGCAAGATGAGGAGCAGGGATGACAAGACAGCTATGGTCTGTGATACAGAACATAGTGAAGCTGATTGGCCAGTTTTAGGAATTAGAAACCTGTGGCCATGTCTTGCATGATGATTCATTTTATTTCTTCACCTTAAATTTATCTGTGCATTGTACAAACCCCACTTCCAATTTTTGGGGTATTTTCTAGCTTTAAAATGTTTAAAATATTCTCTCCAAGTGGCAGTACACCCAGTTAAAATATTTTTGAAAGAAAAAAAAAATTAAGTCTTGTTTTAGGTTCATTTTTAGAAAATGTATTTTACTCTATTAAAAATAGACACAACGTAAGCTACTTTCTTTTCTTTTGGAAATCTTAGCTCTTTGCCTTAGAAAATAAGGGAGGAGGATTTTGTCCCACTTTTTATTACTGATAGTGATATTTCTGATATTATTGTACGTTTTATTCTTTGTCAAATGCCATACACTTTCTGAGTGTATATTCCAAATTACTAACAAAACATGTTTTTTCAGTGTGACTTACTTGTCACTATAATTATCTAATCTAATAAAAAAGTAATATGCAAATTGACCCTCACTCATTACACCCACAAGCCACACCCATCAACCAATCAGGATCAAATATGCAAATTAACTCAACTAAGATGGCAGCAGCCAGGCCACTGGGCTGGAGTTGCCCTGGGCAATGAGGAAGACAGGGCACTGGGGCCCTGAGCTCTACTCAAGGCTACAAAGTTTCAATTATAGAAGATAAACGAACCCCAGATACCTGCCAGGCTGGGACCTTGGGTTGCCAGGGGCAACTCAGGCTTCAAGTGGGGGACCAAGGCAACAAAGTTTCAATTACAGAAGTTAAATAAATCCCAGATACCTGCTTCCAGTCAAGCATCCCAGTAGGGACCTGAACGCTGAAGGGCCTGTGGGCAGCCTGAAATGGCCCTCTGCCCCTCACCCAGGCTGGCCAGGCACCCTAGTAGGGACTCGAACACTGAAGGGGGTGTGGGCAGCCTGAAATGGCTCTCAGCCCCTCACCCAGGCTGGCCAGGCAGGCCAGCAGGTGGACATCCCTTGAGGGGTCCCAGACTATGAGAGAGCACAGGCCAGGCTGAGGGACCCCCCAAGTGCACAAATTTTTGTGCACCAGGCCTCTAGTAATTTAATAATTTGTTCCCCAAAATGTTTTTTTAGGCAGATTTCTGCATATTTGAAACCCTAATAAAATATTTCAATTAATGTTTACTCAAAATAGACAATTTTTCCATATTGAGCATTAGTTCGAAACCAAATAAATGGGTTTGCTATTTATAGAGAGAAAAAAAATGGCCTGTCATGAACATTATCAATATGTGTACCAAGTTGAAGGTGATGACAGAGTGGTGTGCTGCTGTTTTAGAAACTTGCAGGTAGCTCTAAAACTGCTTTAAAATGGAAGATTCTCTATTTTAACCCTTGAGCATAAGTTGTCCTTCCCACCACCCAGGACCCAAAGTTTTCGAATGAATCCTCTATGTCAGAACATGCTATGCTGCCATTTAAGACTGATTATTAATTACTTCATTTTTACTATGCTGTTTCTCTTTCACCCTACATCTCCAAATTTCCTGGAAGACTTTCTGAAATCATTCAAATTTGTGCTCATTTTTTATACCAAATGACCAGTCACTCAATTCTGAAATGAGCACTTTCAATCTAGAGTTTGCCTTATCTTTCTGCCACAACTTCTCTTAAATCTTCAGGAACAATTTTATAACAAGATTCAATGCTTTCTCTCATGTTATAATTCATACCTTCTCTGAAGTATTCTATCTTTATATTTTTTTTAAATCTTAAGTTCTACTAGTTTTCAATCTATGTCTTTGAGTACTCATTTATTCCCCCCACCTTTTTTTTCTGGCTCCTGCTACACCATATCTTTCATTGGTGTCTTTTTTTTGGAATGGATAAGTCAATATATTTTTATATTTGCAGAAGAAATTGAGTGCAATTAGTTGTAAATGCTTTAACTCTAAACCAATTACTGCATCTCCTAACACTACTTGGTGTGCTTGTTAATAAATCCAACTCATTTTTTACACTTATTTTTAGTTACCATGTGAACTTTAATGGACATGAGATAAATGGAGGCCACCTAAAACCACAGAACATGAATCCTTTACTCCCACGTGGAGGTGCCCTATAGGATTTAGGTATGGTTTGCTTATGTCTTGAACTCAATTTTACAAGCCCACTAGGTAGAGACTGCGTCCCTGTTTTATACAGTGTGTTGATAGGCCTCTGCTTTGGTGTGTTGGAGTTATAATGTCAACCAGCAAAAGGCACAAGAACACTGCATGAGAGGGTGTCGACTCTCTGAGTCTTGCTTTTCAATGAGATAACACTGACTGTAATCTGCATGGCACACTTGCTGGAGTAGAACTGTACCAGAGTCTTAGGGATAAGAGCTTTGCTCTTGGAGAGAGCTCTAAGCTATTTCCAGGTCACTTTTATTTTTTATTTTTAAATTTAATTTATTGAGGTGCCATTGATTATCAAAACCGTGGAGGTTTCAAGTGTACCACTCAAAAAGGTGTGTCTACAGGATTTGCTTTAAAAAGGATCCTTTGTGTGAGCTTCAAAACACTAGAAACACTAGAGCATAATGAGTCCAAGTCACTGAGAACTGGAAGAGCAGTGCCTTTAAGAGGGGAAGGAAGGACCTGGTGGTAGGAGATTCTAGGTGTATGACTTATTTTATGCTTTGTTTGAAGCTCACACATAGGATCCTTTTTAAACCAAATCCTGTAGACACACCTTTTTCACCCAGCTCTTCAATACCTCTCCACTCTGACACTGTTAGTCTTTTCTTTGTCTCTGTGAGTCTATTTCTATTCCTTAGTTTACTTTGTTTACTAGATTCCACATGTAAGTGAAATCATAGGGTACTTGTCTTTCTCTGACTGGCTTATTTCACTAGGACCACCATCTGGTGTCACAGAAGGTAAGATTTCCTTTTTTACTGCATAGTAGTATGCCATTGTAAAGGAACTACAGCTTTTTTTATCCACTCATCTCCTGATGGGCACTTGGGCTGCTTCCAAATCTTGGCCTTGTAAATAACACTGCGATAAACAAAACACAGTGGTGTATATATGCTTTCAGATTAGTGTTTTGTGATTTTTTGGGATACATTCCCAGAAATGGAATTGCTGTATCTAAAGGCAGTTTTATTTTTAATATTTTGAAGAAAATTCACACTGTTCTCCAGAGTGGCTGCACTGGTCTGTATTTTCACTAACAGTGAATCAGGGTTCCCTATTCTCCACATTCTCTCCAGCCCTTGTTGTTTGTTGATTGATGATATCCATTCTGACAGGCATTTACATACACCTATCACTGAAGTCATAAGGTGTTTTGCTGACAAAAAGCAGATAATTATCTACTAAAGTTAATGTATCTTTCCATTGCTTCTAGTAACAAGGAAAACATATATACAAGGCCCTATTTATTCTGATCAGTTGGCTAGAGCATCCTCCCAATATGTCAATGTGTTCTGTCCTTGGAGAGGGCACATAGCAGAATCAACTAATAAATGCATAAATAATTATAACAGCAAATAGAAGTTTCTATCTTTCTTCCTCTCTCAAAGTAATAAATAAAAATGAAGAAAAATCGTATGTACATATATAAATATCTATTTTTGTTTCTAAAATAGAAAAAAATGAGGGGCTATTACCCTAAGCTTAGAATTCTTTAAATAAATCATTACAATGGTAGTTCCATTTAAAATCTCATGATAATCCTTTTTCATTTATGATTCCACTATTTTATTTGCTATTACCTTAAAAACAAACAAACAAAAAAACACACATTAAAATCAGAGAAATCAGCAAGTGGGCAATAGCAAATATGAGCTAGGTTATAAACCCCCTATTGCACATGATAAATTAGATGAGGCTGAGGGATCTGATCTACTGACTTTTCAGGTAGAAGTCCCGATCGATAGCAAATATAGAATGTGTCAATGACTATTAGTCAGTTAGGAGGTTTTTTGTTATGAGTAAGTGAAAACCCAACTCTATTTTGCTTAAGCAAAATACAAAAATTTATTGGCTTGTGTAACAATTCATAAGTAGATCTTCAAGTGGGGCTATTTTAGGGGCTCAAAGATCATCATCAGAACATGGCTGATTTCATTTTATATTTACTCATTAAACTCATCTGTGTGAGCTTTATTTTTAGGCTGTAGCACATAGTGATGGAAAATGACACTTTCCCAGTGTCCCTAACTTAAACATTGGAATGGACTCTTAGAGGGCTCTGATTAGCCCAATTTGTGAAAGTACCCATCTCAGAGCCAATCATGATGGCCAGAGATTTGGAAAGTGCTGATTCTCAAACTTCATTGTGTCTGTAAGCTTATGAAAATGATATATTCTGGAGCCCTATGGTTCACAGACTGTTTCCCTCTCCTGGGGCTGGGGACAAGGTCAGCCTTAACTAAATGGGGAAGATGATGGTTATCCTAAGCTGTATTCAGTTTTCTGTTGCTACAAGAAAGTAACTTCTGGATCCAACAAAACATCAACATTTATAAGGGAAAATAATTAATCTGCTGACACCTGTAGCTCAATAGGGCTCTAATTGGTTTTCATTACTATTTCATACAATTTAAGATAGTAGCACATTTACTGAGCATGTAGTATAAACTGTAATGTATCTAAACTAATAAAAGCATAATATTAAAATTAACCATTTCTTTGGGACGGGTAAGCCACGCCCACCAGCCAATCAGAGAAACTGTATGCAAATTAACCCAGCCAACTTGGAGCCCGCCACTCACGGACCTGAGTAAACGGCAGCTTCCATTGCAGCAGGAGTGAAAGTGAAACTTTGCAGCCGCTCTGCTTATCCTGGATCAAGGCAAAACATGTTTGCAACAAAAGATCAATCATAGAATCCTCAGGAGCTGAAGGAAACAGCAGGCCTGGCCTGACTACTAAGAGTAACATTGTCTCATTATAGAAACGAAGAGGTGAAGCAGAGAGGAGGTTCGTTACTAGGCTCGGCTTAAAGGAAGAGTGCATCAATTATAGAAGATAAACTCCAGAACCTGCTTCCAGCCAGCCTTGCTGGGACATTGGGTCAATGGGAGCTGTGAGGAGCCTGAAAGCCTGAAAACGCCAATCAGCCCCTCACCCAGGCTGGCCACACTCCAATGGGGTGAGGGACATTACTGGGGGGCTTAGCCAGCCTGAAGACAGCCATCAGCCCCTCACCCAGGCTGGCCAGGTACCCCAGTAGGGACCCAAAACCTTAAGGGACTGTGGGCAGCCTGCAAAGAGCCATCAGCCCCTCACCCAGGCTGGCCAGGTACCCTAGTAGGGACCCAAAACCTGAAGGGACTGTGGGCAGCCTATAAACAGCCCTCAGCCCCTCACCCAGGCTGGCCACACCCTCACGGGGTCAGGGTTCCCACTGGGGGGCTTGGCCAGCCTGCAAACAGCCATCAGCCCCTCACCCAGGCTGGTCAGGTATGCTAGCAGGTGGACATCCCCAGAGGGGTCCCAGACTGTGAGAGGGCACAGGCCAGGCTGAGGGACCTCCCGAGTGCACAAGTTTTTGTGCACCGGGCCCCTAATATATATATGCCTAAATGACCATCGCAACCTAATGGATGACCAAACAGGCTTCATGGGGCAACTAGGCCGGCTGCAGGGTTAGTAAGAGGAAACCTAAGCAGCAGGGGGGTTAGTGATGGGTGACCAAACGACCAAACAGCAGGCTATGTGGGGAGATCAGGCCCATAGGGGGAAGGCAGTAAGGGGCGACCAGGATAGCAGGGGGGCAGATGGGGGCAACTAGGCAGCAGGGGTGCAGTTGGGAGTGACCAGGCCAGCAGGGGGGCGGTTAGGGGCAATCAGGCAGGCAGGCAGGTGAACAGTTAGGACCCAGTGGTCCCAGATTGTGCGAGAGATGTCCAACTGCTGGTTTAGGCCAGAACCGGCAGTTGGACATCCTTAGAAGGTTCCCAGATTGGAGAGGGTGCAGGCTGGACTGAGAGGAACACCCCCACCTATGCACGAATTTCGTGCACTAGGCCTCTAGTGTTAAGTAATTTAGTGAGATTTTTCTAATTTTTTTTTCTAATTTTTTTTTCCAAAGCAATCTGGTGAGTTAATTGTAATGATTATTTATTTTTAGAAGTGAAGAAAGTTAAATACAAAAAATTGAAGTAATGTATGTAAGGAACCATAGCTAGTCAAAGGAAAAATGAGGTTGGACATAGCTTTGCCAGACTCCAGAGTCTACATCTGAGCTTATAAAGAAGAAACAGAGAATGTTGATTGAAAACATAGTTTTAAATATAATTTCTACCACTTACTAGCTGTATTTCTTTAAATCCTCCATCTAAGTTTTAGATATTTCCTTCTGCAGTTAATGACTAAACACGTAAAGTGGTTGTTTCTCGCATGGCAGGCACTTTTAGAAACTTGTGATTAAAATTCATTCTTAGTACTCCAATTTCTGTCAATCTCTTTTTGCAAGGTGGGCATGCTAATTACTTATGGAAATTTTAGTTAAGTCAACAACCTCTACTTCCAACATTCTTTCTAGAATTCTATTTTTCTTTTATCTAGTTTAGCTTGGCTCAAATTCTATGCAATCCTCTAAGGAGGGGTCCTCTTCACTATTGTCTCATCGTTGCCTAGCATACTTTGTGCTGACTCTGTTTCACACCTTCCTTTGATCAGGCCCAAATCTCCCAGGGATACTAGTAGAGCCTAGGAGAGAAATCCCAGCAGGTCTGGTTTCTCCATACAGGACCTCTTTAAATCACTATGAGAGTGACAGTTTGCATTTTCATAATTCCCGGTTCCTCCCAGGTAGTGATTTGAGTATGTGGAACTAGAGAGACATTATGAAATTAATAATCTCAGTAGTAAGTCACAACCCTTAATTGGATTCAGAGGGAGAAACAAAAGATCAGCATTATCCAAACACACTGATTTATGTGATGCCTTTGTCCACAGAACCAACTTCTCCCGAATTCTTTTGCTGATCTTGCCTTAAGGTGTAGCTAAGGAGCCCTATGTATAACTGTCTCAAGTCACCATTCACCTCATTTACACAGTTGTATCGTTAAGATGGTGAAAGGCCCTAATATAATTTCATTTAGATAACTCTGCTATAGTAGATTAAGCTTAAACTGGATTCTTGTCTCATCTCACTTTTGTGGATTTTATACTAATTATCTTTGATAATGTATACTCTTCCAATATAATAAGTTTCCTTTTCAATTGATCGATAATTCCCAATCAACCAAATATATCATTATCTTATTAAATTAAAAAGTAAAGGTTTGAATGAGTGTATGCAAGAGTAACATAAAATAAACAATGACTTGAAATTTCATTTATTAAGCAAGTGATTATTGAGCATTTTGTATGTGATAGTACACTAATAATAGGCCTTCAGAATATAGTAGTGGACAAAGTAGAAATAGCTTCTTTTCTCATGTTCTGGGTTCAATGTTATGATTTTGTTATTTCATAGTTTTTGGTCCACATAAATGTTATTTTCATTTGTTTCAACTATAGTAAGTGATGCTGCTATCTAAATAGGAAATGAAAAATGGAGTAAGACAGAAAAAGCAAATCACATTGAGTGAATCATAAACCATATTTTAAGTCCCTCAGTGGCTCCTTAATTGTAAATAATTTAATTAAATTCAGTTTCACAGGTAACCAGGAACTAACACAAGAATTTTAGCAGAGGGTGGTGGTATCAGAAGTATAAAGTATATGCACAAAAATGCATCTGAGAGTATTCAGTTGTGTCACTTAATGACAGGATACCTTCTGAAAAATTTAGTCACATGATTTTGTTGTACAGATACAAACTTAGATGGTATACACCCAGGCCATGTAGTATAGCCTTTTGCTCCTAGACTACAAATAGGTACAACAGTTAACTGAATACTGCAGGCAATTTTAATGTGTTGCACTGTGATATTAAGGCAGCTAAGAACTCACTAGGTGATAGACAATTTTCAGCTCCATTATAATCTTATGGGATCATCTTTGTATACTTGGTCTATAATTGACCAAAATGTCCCTATATGACTGGCCCATAACTGTATTGTCAAACTCAAAAAATTATCATAGAGCTTAGAAGTGCAGCAACTCTCTCGGCTCCTTTAATTAAATACATAATTTGTGTATTAAATTTCAGGCAGGGGGACTCTAAGCAATTTAGCGCACAAGTAATTGAAAAGAAACATTTTACCAGTCAGTATTTCCGATATTTGATTTTTTGTCCAATCACAATTTGGCAATGCAAAGAGTTGTTTTTATTGTTTTATTTTAATTTTTTTTCACAAAAAAATGTCTGCATGAGCCTGAAACTTTATAATGTGAAAGTTATTCAATCACAGGTAGGAAATATGTTTGAACTGAATCAAACCAAGTTTTGAAAAGTACACTTTATATTACTGCCCAACTGTTTAATAAAACAAGTTTTGCCTAGCTAAGCTTTATGTCGTTTCCTAGAAGGTGATGCTGCTCCTGTTGAATTAATTCTGTAAAACAAGTGGAGGAAACGTAGATAAGAAAAATTTTCTTCTGTACTGAAAAGGGAAGACAATATAATTGCAAACCAAATTTCATTTTATTTTTCTCCTTTTTAAAAATTATTTTTCAAATACAGTTTACATTCAATGTTGTTTTATATTAGTTTCAAATCTACAAGATAGTGGTGAGATAATTGTATAATTTAATCTTATTAGAAATCATAAATAGCCATCTAATGAGATTATCCTTCCTTCCTTTAAATGATAATAATTCCAGAACTATTACCACTTTATTGTTCAGTAATACCAAATTCATGAAATCAACAACTATTCATAAATAAGTTTTCTAAACAATTCTCACACTTTTCTAACCCTTTGTTTCTAATTTATATTTGGATCTGAAAATTGATAAAGCTACTAGTTTAGAAATTATTAACTGTGACCTTTTATTGTAGGAAACATAAATGAGGATGCACTTCACAGAGCCTTTTCTACATTCTTTTAATAACCAAATAATTCCCAATTTTCTGGTGTGTAAATTCAATGTGATCAGTACAAATAAGCAAGCTGACAAGATTTGGGCAGTTGAAACCCATTGTTTTACAATGTCTTTGTTTAAAATCTTTCATAATTCATTCTCAGAAATGGCCTTCCTAGTAATTAGTTACCTTAATGTCTTCATTTTCATTTAAATGTTCAATGATCAGGATAATTAGAATTAATTTGGCATTGTTATTTTATGGAAATGGAGCTTCTGCCACTTATCATGAGCTTCCTGCAGGCTGTGTTACCAGAGAAATATGGAACTCCTTCACTTCACACACTGGGTTACAGTCTTTGGTTCAAGTGGTAACAGTAGGACCTGGCTAGATTCCAGTTTTAATATATGCCATTTTTGATAAAGGATTGTGGGCATTGAAACTGGGAGTCTTGCCTACTACAGGTCACATTCTGAGTATAGCTAACTAGGTTCTCTATAAACAAAGCAATAAACTTTTCAGTCTTCATTCATTGGGGAATTTCACTGGCCAAGAGTGATCCTACAGCTAGAACAAAGGAAATCTCCCTTTAAATTAAGATGGAAAGAATAACTTTTAAAAGACTAGTTAAAATTCAGTAAAACAAAGGTCAGGAAGGTTAGTACCAGAAAACCTATGAGGAAGAGAGTGTGCCAGTGAATTTTCAAACTGGAAGAATCACTTTGCTTTACCCAGGCTGGGGTTCTCCAGCAACAAAAAAGATACATATGTATTTGTCATCCGTTTTCATTTGTTGGCATTCATCTCACTCAGCAATAGCCCTAGAGTTTTTCCATCCTCTCCATCTATCCTGAGAGATGTTTAGACATATAAATTGTTTAACTGACCACAAATCTGGGGTGAGAAATAGTGAATACAGCTAGATTTGTCACCTTTATTACCTAAGGCTGCACTGTAAAACTGTACCAGTTTCAGGAGAACCTGTTCTTCTATAAGGCTAACTTTCTCTCTTCCACACTTTCAACTTGCTCTTTACTCTGTGTCTTCCCAGGAAAGAATATATACACACTAGAAGCCTGATGCATGGAAATTTGTGCAAGAGTAGGCCTTCTTTCCTCCGGCTGCTCTGCTGGCACTGGCTTCCCTCAGGCACCCGGAACTCGGGCTTCCCTCTTCCAGCCTCTTGCAGGAATGTGGAGCCTGAGTTGGCTTCGCCCCTGGCCCTGGCTTTGTCAGGAAGAACATCGGTCTAATTAGCATATTACCCTTTTATTATATATATATATATATATATATATATATATATATATATATATATATGTATTTGCTCTCCATAACTCCAATACTCTAACTGCTATGAGTTTGGACAAATTAGAAAGAAGGTAAAAACTCAGTAGTTTAAAAAAATAATTTCATCTTGCTCATGATTTTGTGGGCCCAAAGTTAAGAAGAACTTAGCTGGAGCATGCTCGTGTCTCTTCAGTGGGTACAATCAGATGTTGGCTGAAGTTGCAATCATGTGAAGTCTCACTAGATTGGACATCCAAGATGGCTTATTCACAGTTAATGCTGGCTGTTGGCAGGGAGTTCATCTAGAAATGCCTTTTTAGCATGGCAGTCTCAGGGTAGCAGAACTTCTTATGGT
>PVJC01049756.1:0-12052 GCA_004026665.1 Murina feae
GTGTGTCATAGCAACTGGTCAATTGGTCATTCTGGTCATTTCAGTTGTTTGGTCATAATAGCCACTTAGGCTTTTATATATATAGATATCTCTTTTTAAGTTTGGAATGAAAGAAAAGTGAGTAGAGGGAAAGGGCTAGTAGGCAGAAGAGTTAGAGGGCTCCTACTGTCAACAGATGGCCATTGGTGCCAATTCAATGCCAATGGAAATCTCTAATTTGGAGTGCAGCTAAGAAGAAACTTTATTTAGTGTAAAGAGCTCAACTGTGTTGCAGCACAGCTATGAAAACAGCAGAAATTAGAGGTCACCCCAGGATCAGAGGGCCTTGGGCCAGGCCTCTCTTCAGCTAGGCCGCTCTGGCCTGAAAAGCACTGCCCTGAATAACCAGAATAGAGTCCCTCTGGTTGGTCGGAGCTGGGCAGCTCTGGTTGAATAGGGAAAGCCATACTCCTATGGGTTGAAATAGGATTCCAAGAAACCTTTATAAGGGCTGGCTCAGATAGCAGAAGCAGTTCAGCATGGAGGCAGGCAGTTCAGTGTGTTTCTTCATGAAGTAGTTTGCATGAGAGGGCCTTGTGCTGCTAGGCTCTGCTTTTGTTTTTGTTTTGTTTCTCCCCTCAGGGTTTACACTGTCAAAATTATAGTAAAGAAATGGGACCACCAGCCATCCTCTCTGTGAGGCTATTTTGCTGATATCATGATGCAAATTTGGGGGAGGCACTCTGCCTTTCTAGTTACCATGCTCCTGGAAATGGCATGGCACTTCCCTCCGAGTTTTTAACATGCTCCATGCCTAGAGAAGGGTATTGGCTTCCTTTTACACTGAATGAACTTGGAATGTCACCTCTCTGAGCTTTTATTTTTTTCAATTGAGAAAGCAAGATGAAAAAAAAAGATGTGTCATGTCTTTTCCAGCTCTTTTGGGTTTTTATGTAACTGTAATCTTTAAAACTTTGATCTTTGGATACTGAACAAAATTGGTAAGGGATCCACGTTTATACTGGCCTTCTTTTATATATATATATATCAGGAGTCAGACATTGTATCATCTTTTTCCTTCTTCTGCTTGAAATGCTATTTTTTTAATTGACTATGAAGAGAGAGAGGGAGAGAGAGAGAAAAACATTGATGCAAGAGAGAATCAACCATACACACCCTGACTAGGGATCAAACCTGCAACCTAGCCATGTCCCCTGACTGGGAATTGAACTAGGAGCTTTCTGTGTATGGGAAATTGATCAACCAAGACATACCAGCCAGAGCTTCTGCTTTAAATTTTATAGCACATGTATTAGCTTGCTGGGGCTGTCATAACAAAGTATCATAGACTTCCTGGCTTAAACAATGGAAATTTTTTCCTCACTGTTGTGGAGGCTAAAAGCGTGAGAACAAGGTGTTGATAGGTTTGGTTTCTTCTGATGTCTCTCTCCCTGGCTTAGATGGCCATCTTCTCCCAATGTTTTTACATGGTTTTTCCTCTACATGTCTGTGTCCCTATTTCCTCTACTTATAAAAACACCAGTCATTTTGGAGTACAGCCTATCCTTATGACCTCACTTAACTCATTTCCCTATTTTAAGACCTTATCTCTAAATACAATAATATTCTGAGATAATAGGGGTTAGAACATCAACATATAAATTTTGGAGGGAAACAATTGAACCCATAATATCACATATAAATTCTATATCCCCATCTCTATTTGTATATATCAAAGTGTTAAGTGAGTCCATATTGAATGTTGTTTATAAAAATGATTGAGTTGTCAACTTCTGAGAAAATTTGCTTGAGTAAGATATGCATAAGGGCTTTTGTAAATGGTGTTGAAATAAAATGTGTATGAATATAGGAGTGTCTAAGAAGGAGAAAGTTGGATATAAAAGAAATAAGGGGAAAATATAAACTTTGTCTTTAATTATCCTGAATCTTGATTAAGTATCCTGAACCCATTATGAGAGAGTTTTGGCCTATAACTGTGTAAGGCTTAGGTAAATTCATCTTCTATTTTATTAATTCTATTTTTTAATTAGTGACATTCAATATTATCTTAGAGTAGAGGTCCAGTGCACAAAATTTATGCACAGGGAGGAGGAAGGTCCCTCAACCCAGCCTGCAATCTCTTGCAATCTGGAACCACTTGGGGTTGTACGACTGCCAGTTTAGGCCCGATTATTCAGGAATCCCTGTGGAATTGGGCCTAAACCAGCAGTCATACATCCCTCTCTCAATCTTGGACTGCTGGCTCCTAATTGCTCACCTGACTGCCTGCCTGATTGCCCCTAACCACTCTGCATTTCTGCCTGCCTAATTGCTCCTAACTGCTTGCCTGTCTGCCTGCCTGATTGCCCCTAAGCACTTCTGCCTCACCCTTGCCACTTTAGCTTCATCTGGAAGGTTATCCAGAAGGACGTCCAGAAGGATGTCTGGAAGGTTGTTCAGCTCTATGGTCTGATTAGCAAATTATGATTTTATTATTAAAAATTAGTTTCAGGTATACAGCATAATGGTTAGATAATCATATAATTTACTAAGTGATGTCCCATGCCCCAGTCTTTCAAGTACTCACCTGGCATCATACTTAGCTATTACAATCTTATTGACTATATTCCATATTCTGTAATTTTCATCCCCAAGACTATTTTTTATAAATACCAATTTTTACTTCTTGATTCCTTCAACATTTTCACTCAGCCCTTCATTCCCTGTCTTCTCAGAAAACCATCATTTTGTTCCCTATATATGTGTCTGTTTCTGCTTTGTTTTTTCACTTATTTTGTTCTTTAGATTCTGCATATAAGAGAAATCATACGGTATTTGTTTTTCTCTGAATTGTTTCACTTAGCATAATACCTTCTAGATAACCCATGCCATTGCAAATGGTAAGATTTCATTCTCTTTTATGGCTGAGTAATATTCCATTGTATACGTGTCCCACAGCTTTGGATCCACTCACCTACTGATGGGCACTTGGGTTGCTTCTATGTCTTGGCTATTCTATATAATAAAAGGCTAATATGCAAATTGTCTCCTCAACCAGGAGTTTGACCAGGGGGCAGGAGCTGGCCCTGCCCCTGATAGACCCCCTTATCCTGATAGGGGGTGGGGTTGGCCAGCCAACTGCCCATGGCCCTTCCCCCCAGCTGGCCCTGTCCCCCATCAACCTCTCCCACCCCAATTGGGGAGGGCCAGCCGGACCCCATCCATGCATGAATTCACGCACTGGGCCTCTAGTTTAAAATAACACACAATGAACATAGGAGTGTGTATGTTATTTTGAATCAGTGTTTTGGGTTTCTTTGGGTATATAACCAGAAGTGGAATTGCTGAGTCATAGGGCAGTTTCATTTTTAATATTTTGAGGAAACTGCATACTGTTTTCCACAGGGGCTGCACCAATCTGCATTCCTATAAACATTGCATCAGGGTTCCTTTTCTCCACATCTTCACCAACACATATTTGTTGATTTATTGATGATAGCCATTTTGACAGGTATGAAGTGATATCTCATTGTGATTTTAATTTGTAGTTCTCTGATGATTAGTGATATTGAGCATCTTTTCATGTGTATTGGTCATCTGTGTGTCCTCTTCAGAGAAGTCCTTAGCCCATTTTTAATTGGATTGTTTGTTTTTTGGTGTTGAGTTTTATAAGGCTTTTTAAAAAATATGTTTTTATTGATTTCCAAGAGGAACGGCAAGGGAGAAAGAAATAGAAACATCAATGATGAGACAGAATCATTGACCAACTGCTTCCTACACACTCCACACTGGGGATTAAGCCCTCAACCTGGGCATGTACCCTGACCAGGAACTGAACCATGACCTCTTGGTTTAGAGGTAGATGCTCAACCACTGATCCACACTGGCCTGGTATTATAAGTTCTTCATAAATTTTGGGTATTAGCACCATGTCAAAACTGTCAGCAAAAATGTTCTCCCATTCAGTGGGTTGTCTTTTCATTTTGTTGATAGTTTCCTTTGCTGTGAAAAAAACTTTTTAGTTTGAGCAATTCCAAGTTTGTTTTTTCTTTTGATTTCCTTGTCAGAGGAAGAAATGTTGCATAAGAAATGTCTGAGATTTTACTGCCTATGTTTTCTTGTACGATTTTTAAGGTTTCAAATATTGCATTTAAGTCTTTTATCCATTTTGAGTTTATTCTTGTGTACGGTGTAAGCACATTGTCTAGTTTCATTTTTTTGCACATATATGTCCAATATTCCCATCACCATTTATTGACTAGACTGTCTTTTCCCCTTGTCAAACACTAATTGACCATAAAGGTGTGGTTTTATTTCTGGGTTCTCTATTCTGTTCCATTGATCTATGTGCCTGTTTTTATACCAGTAGCATACTGTTTTGATTACTAATGGATTTGTAGTATAGTTTGGTATCAGATAGCATGAAACCACCAACTTTGTTCTCCTTTCTCAAGATTGCTATGCTATTCGGGGCCTATTCTTGTTCCATATAAATTTTTGGATTATTTTCTCTAGTTCTATGAAAAACACCATTGGTATTTTGATAGGGATTGCTTTGAATCTATAGATTCCTTTGGGTAGTATGGACATTTTAATGATATTAATTCTTCTTATCCATGAACACAATATATGCTTCCATTTATTTATATCTTGTTCAATTTCTTTCTTCAATGTCTTATACTATTCTGATTACAGGTATTTTATCTCCTTGGTTAAATTTATTGCTAGGTATTTTATTATTTTGGTGCATTTGTAAATGGGATTATTTTCTTAGTTTCTCTTTTTGATAGTTCACTATTGGTGTATAAAAAAATCAATCGATTGCCTGGTTGGCATGACTCAGTGGTTGAGTGTCAACCTATGAGCCAGGAGGTCATGGTTGGATTCCCAGTCAGGGCACATGCCCCAGTTGCAGGTTTGATCCCCAGTATGGGGCATGCAAGAGGCAGCTGGTCAATTATTCTCTCTCATCATTGATGTTTTTATCTCTCTCTATCTCTTGATCTCTGAAATCAATATATATATATACAACAATGCAACCAATTTATGAATATTAATTTTGTTTCCTGCTACTTTCCTAAATTCATTTATCAGTTCTAGTACTTTTCTGGTAAAATCTTTTGGGTTCTCAATAGTATAATGTTATTTGCAAATTGTCAGTTTATTTTTTTCTTTCCTTTTGAAATGTCTTTAATTTCTTCTTTTTCCTGATTGTTGTGACTAGGAATTCTAATACTACATTGAATTAAAATGGTAAAAATGAAAAATCTCTGTCTTGTTCCTGATCTTAAGGAAAATGCTTATGTTTTTTCCCATTGAGTATAAGCTGTGAGATTCACAGTTTTTATCATAAATGGGTGCTATATTTTGTGAAATGTTTTTTTTCCTGTATCTATTTATGTGATCATATTATTTTTATCTTTCATTTTCTTTATGTGGTGTCACATTAATTAATTTGTGGATGCATCTCAGGAAAAAAATCCCATTTGATCATGGTGTATGATTTTTTAATGTATTGCTGGATCCAGTTTGCTAATATTTTATTGAAGATTTTTGCATCTGTGTTCATCAGAAATATTATTTTATAATTTTCTTTCTTTTCAGTGTCTATCTTTTTTGGAACCAATGTTGGTCTTGTAAATGAGCTTGGCCATCTTCCCTTTTCTTGAATTTTTTGAAATAGTTTGGTAAGGATTGGTGTTAAATCTTCTTTGAATGTTCAATAAAATTCACCTGTGATGCCATCCAGTCCAGAACTTTTGTTTGCTGGGTGGTTTTTTTATTACTACTTCAATTTTGTTGTTTGTAATTGGTCTGTTCAGATTTTTTTTGTTTGTTTCTTCCTAATTCAATTTTGGAAGATTGTATGTTTCTAGAAATTTATCCATTTTTTCCAGAATGTCCAATTTGGCCTATATAATTGTTCATAGTATTTTCTTATAATCCTTTGTATTTCTGTGGTGTCAATTAATATTTCTCCTCTTTAATTTTTTATTTTTAGTTATTTTGGTCGTTACTTTTTTTCTTGATCACTCTGGTTAAAGGTTTATCAATCTTGTTTATCTTCTCAAAGAACCCACTATTGGTTTTATTGATCTTTTGAATACTTTTGTAGTCTCCATGTCATTTATTTCCACTCTAATGTTTATTATTTTCTTCCTTCTAACTTACTCTGGGCTTTGTTTGTTATTGTTTTTCTAGTTATTTTAAGTGTAGGATTAGATTATTTATTTGAGTTTGTCTTGTTTCTTGAGGTAGGCCTGTATTGCTATGCACTTCCCTTTTAGGACTGCTTTCAATGTGTCCCACAGATTTTAGGTCATTGTGTTTTCATTTTCATTTGTCTCAAGGAATCTTGCTTTCTCCCTTGATCTTGTTTTTAACACATTAATTGTTTAATAACATGTTATTTACTACCATAAATTTATGTGTTTTTAGTTTTTTTCTTGTAATTGATGTCTAGTTTTATACTATTGTGTCTGTAAAAGATGCTTGATATTATTTTAATCATCATAAATTTATTGAAATTTGTTTTGTGTCCTAACATGTGGTCTATCTTGGAAAATGTTCTCTGTGCCCTTAAAAAGAATGTATATTCTGGTGGTTTGGGGTGAAATGCTCTAAAAATATCAATTAAATCCATCTGTTCTAATGTGTCATTTAAGGTACTGTTTCCTTGTTTATTTTCTGTCTGGAAGATCTATCCATTGATGTCATGGGATATTAAGAGTGTCCTACTATGACTGTATGACTATTATGTCCCTTTATATCTAGCAATATTTGCTTTATATATTTAGGTGCTCCTATATTGGGTGCATGAATATTTCTAAAAGTTATATCCTTTTGTTGGGTTAATCCCATTTTTAAATTATGTTATGTCCTTCTTTATCTTTTATTATAGCTTTTGTTTTAAAGTCTATTTTGTCTGATATACTCCAGCTCTTTTTTGTTTTCATTTATATGAAATATATTTTTCCATCCCTTTATTTTGAATTTGTGTCTGTCTTTTGATCTGAAGTAGGTCTTTTAAAGACAGCATATAAATGGGCTTTGTTTTCTTATGTATTCAGCTACTCTATGCCTTTAAAAATTTTTTTATTGAGTTTGTTGGGGGTGACATTGGTTAATAAAATTATATAGATTGTAATTGTTCTATTCTGTTATACATCATCTTTATATCCTATTGTGTATTAACTACTCAAAGTCAGGTTTCTTTCTGTCACCATTTATTCCTCCTTTACCCTTGTAAACACCCTCTTCTCCCCTTCCCTCTTATAATCACCATGTGGTTGTCTGTGTCTATGAGGTTTTTGTTTTTGTTTTTGCTTAATCCCTTCATTTTTTCACCCAGCCCTTTATTATCCCTCTGTTCTGATAGCTGCCAATCTGTTTTCTATAAGTCGGTTTCTATTTTGTTTGTTTATTTTTTATTTATTAGAGTCCATATATAAGTGAAATTATATGGTATTTGTCTTTCTCTGACTGGCTTATTTTACTCTCCTGGTCCATTCATGCTGTTGCAAAAGGTAATATTTCCTTCTTTTTAAAGATCAAGTAGTATTCAATTGTGTAAATGTACAGCTTTTTGATCCACTCATCTAATGATGGGAACTTGATCTGCTTGAAAATCTTGGCTATTGTAAATAACTCTGCAATGAACATAAGGCTGCATACGTATATTCTTTAGAAACAGTGTTTTGGATTTCTTCGGATATATTTCCAGATGTGGTATTGTTGGGTCATAAGGCAGTTTCATTCTTAATTTTTTGAGGTATCTTCATATTGCTCTCCACATGGCTATACCAATCTTCATTCCCACCAACAATACATAAAGGTTCCCTTTTCTCCACATCCTTGCCAACACTTGTTTGTTGACTTATTGATGATAGCTATTCTTACAGATGTGAGGTGGTAACTCATTTAGGTTTTAATTTGCATTTCTTTGATGATTAGTGACATTGAGAATCTTTTCATATGTTTTTTGGCTATCTGTATGTCCTCTTTGGAGAAATATCTAATCAGATCCTTTGCCCAGTTTTAAAATGGATTGTTTTGTTTGTTTGTTTGTTTGTTTGTTTTGGTGTTGAGTTTTGTAAGTTCTTTATAAATTTTGGATGTTAACTCCTATTAGATATATCATTGGTGAATATGTTCCCCCATTTAGTGAGTCTTTTCATTTTGTTGATGTTTTTCTGTGCTGCAAAAGAATTTTTTAGTTTGAGCAAGTCCTATTTATTTGTGTTTTTTCCCTTTTATTTCCCTAGCATGAGGAGCTATGTATTAAAAATAAATATTGCTACAAGAAGTATTCAGTATTTTACTGCCTATGCTTTCTTCTCAGATTTTTATGGGTTAGACTCTGACATTTACATCTTTAATCCATTTTGAGTTTATTCTTGTGCGTGGTATAAGAAAGTGGTCTAGTTACATTTTTTTTTGCATGTGTTTGTCTAGTTTTCCCAAAACCATTTATTGAATAAATTGGTTTTACCTTATTTTATGATACTAGGGGCTTGGTGCACAAAAATTTGTGCACTCAGGGGGGTCCCTCAGCCTAGCCTGTGCCCTCTCATAGTCTGGGACCCCTCAGTGGATGTCCACCTGCTGGCATTCCTGGTCGCCTGGGTGAGGGGCTGATGGCTATTTGCAGGCTGGCCAAGCCCCCCAGTGGGAACCCTCACCCCATGGGGGTGTGGCCAGCCTGGGTGAAGGGCTGAGAGTCATTTTCAGGCTGCCCACAGTCCCTACAGGGTTCGGGTCCCTACTGGGGTGCCTGGGCAGCATGGGTGAGGGGCTGAGGGCCATTTTTAGGCTGCCCACAGCTCCCATTGACCCAATGTCCCAGCAAGGCTGGCTGGAATCAAGTTTCTGGGGTTTATTTATCTTCTGTAATTGAAATATTGTTGCCTTGAGCACAGGCCCAGCCGGCCTAGGCAGGCAGTTTTCTCCATCACTGGTGCAACAGAAGCCTCCTCTTTGCTCTAGCTCTGTGGCTGCCAGCCGCCATCTTGGCTGGGTTAATTTGCATACAACTGCTCTGATTGGCTGGTGGACGTGGTTTGGCTAGTGGGTGTGGCTTAGGTGTAACAGAGTGAGGGTCAATTTGCATATTACTCTTTTATTAGATTAGATTGAGTCCTTTGTCAAATATTAAGTTACTATAAGGGTGTGGGTTTATTTCTGAGCTCTTTATTTTATTCCATTTATCTATATGCCTGCATTTATGCCAGTATCATGCTGTTTTTATTGCTGTGGTCTTGTGGATGTCAAGCTAGCATGATTCCTCCATTTTGTTGTTTAGAGCATTTGACCCATTTACATTTAAAGTAATTATAGATAGGTATGTAATTATTGCCATTTTATTATTTATAATCATGTTTCTCCACCCCTCCTTTTTTTTTTAAAAGGTTCTTTTAACATTTCTAGCAATTCTGGTTTGATGAGGATGAACTTCTTTAGCCTTTTCTTGTCTGGTAAGCTTTTTATTACTACTTCAGTTTTAAATGATGGCCTTGCTAAGTAGAGTAGGGTTGGTTGTATATCCTACTTTTCATCACTTTGAATATTTTGTGCCAATCCACTCTGATCTGAAATGTTTCTGTTTAGAAATCAGCTGACAGTCTTATTGGGTCCCTTGTAGGTAGCTAACTGCCTTTCTTTTTCTGTTTTAAAGCTTCTATTTTTGTCTAAACTTTTTCATTTTAACTATGATGTCTCTTGGTGTTGACCTTTTTGGGTTCATCTTCTTTGGAACTTTCTATGCTACCTTGTGTGTCTTTTTTTTTTGGCCAGGCTAGGAAATTTTATAGTCATTATTTCTTCAAAAAGTTCTCAATCTCTTGCTTTCTGTCCTCTCATTTTTTAAATCTTATTGTTTAGATTATTACAGTTGTTCCTCTTTCCCCCTCCCATAGCTCCCCTCCTCCCAGGTCCCACCCCACCCTCTGCCCTTACCACCCCCCTCTGACTGTCATCATCCGTAGGTGTATGATTTTTGTCCAGTCTCTCCCCATACCCCCAACATCCATTTCCCCCTGAGAATTGTCAGTCCCCTCCCTTTCTATGCCCCTGATTCTATTCTATTCATCAGTTTATTATGTTCATCAGATTTTTTATTCACTTGATTTTTAGATTCACTTGTTGATAGATATTTGTTGTTCATAATTTTTATCTTTACTTTTTCTTCTTCTTCCTTTTTTTAAAGGATACCTTTCAGCATTTCATATAATACTGGTTTGGTGGTGATGAACTCCTTTAGCATTTTCTTGTCAGTGAAGCTTTTTATCTGACCTTCAATTCTAAATGATAGCTTTGCTGGGTAAAGTAAACTTTGTTGTAGGTTCCTGCTATTCATCACTTTGAATATTTCTTGCCACACCCTTCTGGCCTGCAAAGTTTCTGTTGAGAAATCAACTGACAGTCATACGGGTGCTCCCTTATAGGTAACTAACTGCTTTTCTCTTGCTACTTTTAAAATTCTCTCTTTGTCTTTTGCCCTTGGCATTTTAATTATGATGTTTCTTGGTGTGGTGCTCTTTGGATTCCTTTTGTTTGGAATTCTCTGTGCTTCCTGGACTTGTAAGTCTATTTCTTTCACCCAGTAGGAGAAGTTTTCTGTCATTATTTCTTCACATATGTTTTCAATATCTTTCTTTCTTATTCTGGCACCCCTACAATTCTGATATTGGTATGCTTGAAGTTGTCCCAGAGGCTCCTTACGCTATCTTCACTTTTTTTTTTTTTTTTTGCTTTTCTGGTTGGGTGTTTCTTGCTTCTTCATATTTAAAATCTATGACTTGATTCTTGTGATCCTCAAGTCTGCTGTTGGATTTCTATATATTATTCTTTATTTCAGTCAGTGTATGCTTAATTTCTAGCTAGTCCTTTTTCATATCCTCGAGGGTCTCACCAAATTTATTGGCAGTCTCTAGAAAATTCTTAAAAAACCTTATAACTGTGGTTTTGAACTCTATATCCAGTCATTTGCTTTCCTCCATTTCTGTCATTTGTGATCTATTTGTTTGTCTCCACATTTTGGCTGCTTGCTTGCATTGATAGAGTGGCTTTCTGTGCTAGGTGTCCTATAGGGCCTAGTGGCTCAGCCTCCCCAATTACCTGAGGTGGACACTCTTGGTGCACCCTTTGTAGGCTTTGTGCATAGTCTTGTGGTAGTTAAGCCTTGATTGTTGTAGGTATCACTGAGAGGAATTGACCTCTAGGCCACTTGGCTGTGAGAATCAGCTGTGTCTATGGTGGGAGAACTTCTGTGCTGGAGACATCCTTATGGGGCAAAACTTGCTTCAGTGGGACTTTGGTGCTCACTGAGTCTGCCCCCTGAGTGTGTCCCTTATGGATCTGAGGAGTTGTAATCTGAATAGTCCCACTCTGACCACTGGGTACACTGGCTTTTGGATCTCTAAGGAGGTGCTGATTTAGTCTCTGGCGGAGGCTACCCAGCCTTTTACATTCAAAAGCCTCTGTGAACAGCTTGGGTGGGACAGGGTCTCAGGGAATCAACAGGGCAGAGCAAACAGCTATGGCTGATCCTCAGCCCTGCCCTAGGAGGTACCAGGTCTCAGTGTCCCATGGTAATCGCTGCAAGCAGTGCCAAGAGAAAGCCACTCTGGAGTTCCTCCCAATGCCAAATAGTCCAGTTTCTCCCTGTATGAGTCTGGATCCCAAGAAACTCACCCAAAACTGGAGTTCAGAGCTGCCAGGAGCTTGTGACTCCCTCCGGATTGAAAAAGACAACCGCATCCTCAGTTGCCAGCCCTTTATGCACATGCCTCCATAACTCTGCACTTTACTTCTGTACCTCCTCTGAGTCTCAGTGTGCTTTTCACTTTCTAGTTGTAGAATTTCCATGCAGCTAGCCTTCCTGTGGTTCTGAGTGGTGTCCATTTTTTCTTTTCATTGTGGTTTTGAAATGGTTGTGCGAGGCAGCAATTTCAGGTGTTTATCTATGGTGCCATATTGGTTTTCTCCTATGTTCTCCTTGTACCCTTATATTTTGTTGTTACACTTGATGTTGTCCCAAAGATCCTTTAAACTGTCCACATTTAAAATTATTTTT
>PVJC01049757.1:0-12056 GCA_004026665.1 Murina feae
GAAAAAGCATAATGTGCTAATGATGTGCTAAGGCTGCTCAACCACTTGCACTGACCACCATAGGGCAGACAGTCGACCAGTCGCTCCAGGGAGCAGACACTCCGACTGGTAGGCTAGTTTGCTGTTGGGATCTGGCCGATTGGGACTGAGTAAGATAGGCTGAACATGCCCTGGAGCACTCTCTAGGTCCCTCCCTGGTTGACCAACCTCCCGCATCACTCCCCGGCCCTGATTATGCATCTGTGGGGTCCCTCAGCCTGGCCTGCACCCTCTCGCATTTGGGACCCCCTCAGGGAATTTTGGAGAGCCTGTTTTGTCCTGATCCTGCTCAACACAGGAGCTACCCCCTAGTGGTCAATGTGCTCCCACAGGGAGCACCACTCAGCCAGAAGCCTGGCTCACGGCTGGCAAGCACAGCAGTGGTGGTGAGAGCCTCTCCCACCTCTGTGGAAGCACTCCTTAGCCAACTGATATCCTTATATCCAACTGACGGATTGGGCCTAAGCCATCAGTCAGACATCCCCCGAGGGCTCCTGGACTGTGAGAGGGTGCAGACCGGGGCTGAGGGGAACACCCCCCCTCCCCCAATGCATGAATTTTGTGTACTGGACCTCTAGTTGGTAAATAATAGGCCCCAAATACCTTTGCTACAAGTATGTATCATGGCACACTTGCAGCCAACTATACAGAAAACAATTAGCTTTGGTGATTGATAATGAAAAGGCTAAAAGATCATGGGTTTGGAAAGCACTCCCAACTCAAGGCAACCCTGAGGGTGTGCTGGAATGAAAGGTACAAGAGATTGCTACTGTGGGGGTGGTGACATCTAGGAGGCAACTATGGGGGAGCTCAGGTTCCCTGGGACTCTGCCTGGGAGTGAGGGGGCCTCTGCCCAGTGGCTTGTTGAGATTAGAGGTCATAAGTCTGCATGCTGTGCTGTGACACTCTAAAGAGCTGCCTGCTATCCTCAAAAGAACCAGCCAGTGAGGACACTGAGCACCCAGCTCAGTGTGACTGGGGACTCCAGAGGCACTGCCTAAATCTTCACCTATGCAAGGAACCCCTTCTGCTACCCCACTAGGGTTCTTACATGACCTTGGGGAGGACAAGGAGCTTCTCCTCAACTGTGTCTGAAATTAAGTTCCTGCCAACCTGGCAGGTGGGGGCAAAGCAAGATTTGCATAATTTAGAAAAAGAAAGGTGGTTGTATTTGGGGAGGGCTGAGGAATGGTGCATGGTAGTTAAAGAAGGGCTTTAATATTATCTGTAGCTGTTTAATTTTTTTTTTTTTACAATAACTAAGCTATAAAGAAGCATGATGCACTCTTGTGTTGCAAATTCATATCCAGAGCTATGGCAAGTACATTCCTAACTTGCCTCTGTGCGTCTGGACAGATGTGGCTCTAGAAGCACATGGCTTGGCAAACAGAACCTGAGCTGTGCACAACCTGTGCAAAACTCATATCCCTCCTTCAAAGTCCAGTCCAGATAGTAGAATACCAAAGTAGACTCTAAACACGTGCTAATTCTGGTTTCTGAATTTAGTTAGCTTTTTATCCATAAGGTGCAGATTAGTAGTAAGAAAGTCTTGGACCCACTTACGAGTAGAAAGGCCTGGCATTGAGTTCTCAGCCTATCAAATGGGCTTTAGTGGGCTGAAACAACCCTGTGAGAATCATTCCTCAAGGATAAGGACTGGGCCTCATCCAGCTTTTAGTGGACAAGGTAGCTTAATACTCCAGAAAATATCTACACCTTATTTGATCTCTGTGCCTGGAAATTCCAGAGGCTTGGCCTACCTACAGCAAGCCAAAGTTGGAGACCACACTCGGGAAATGAGCCAAGGCTGCCTCTACCATGCTTGCTCCAAGCTTGGGGAAGTGAAGGCACAGGGTGGGGGTGGATACATACGATCCTTTGTAGTCGTCAGCATGCTTTTCTGCTGGGCCAGGAACCACTGCTTGTAGGTGTTGTTCAAATTGTCCATGGTGATGCTGTTGTGCTTCCCTAGAGAGCTGAGATAGATCACAATATCCTCTACCTCCTGGTTTCCCAAAGGGACTTCAAGCTGAAGAGAGAAGAGAAGCCCCAAGTTGGACAGGCTCCGACCCAAATATCCTATCAGAATGGCCAAAGCCTCGTCAGCCTGGCCCCGCCTTTTAGTCTGGTTTTATCCACAGCCATTCCCAGCTCCAAGGTCCCTGCCACAATGGCTCAGAGCCCTTTCCTGGCTGCGAAAACCCCCCGCAATTTCTCACCCTTGCCATTACTCAGATGCCTCCCTTTCAAAGCCTGAAAAACTTCTATCCCTTCTTCAAAACCCAGTCCAGATATGCCATCGTCTTTGCAGAATCTGTTACACCTTACTCTGGACTCCCACCTGACTTCGTACCAATCCCAATGCCAGCTTTCCCATGATAGATTTGAAGAAGGATTTCACATGTCTATCATCCTTGCCCAGGGGTCCTCAAACTTTTTAAACAGGGGGCCAGTTCACTGTCCCTCAGACCATTGGAAGGCCGGACTATAGTTTAAAAAAAACTATGAACAAATTCCTAGCACACCGCACATATCTTATTTTAAGCAGGACAAGCAGCGGCGGCAAAAACACCCGGAATTTGGCCCGCGGGCTGTAGTTTGAGAATGCCTGTACCTTGCCCATGAGGGACACATAAGCCTCCCTTCACTGAGGGTAAATAGGGTAAAAAATATGACATATAATACTCTTTTAAGGAATGAGCAACTCTGCAGGAGCACAGCCTAACAAATATTCAAGAAGAAACATTTAAAAAGGGACATAATTTTGTTCCTCAGCTTCTTTAGATAGTAGTCACTGTTATTGAGCTTTTTATAAATCAGATCAGAACTCTCCAAGGATGAAAAGATGTAATGTTTTGGTTATTTAATCATCTTGGTTATGATTAAAAACAATTTATCTTTTTGTTGTTTTTAATGCTTTGAAATTGTTCAGGTAAGTACATGTCATAAAATGATGTGAAAACTGTGATGATTTAAAATCATAAAAGATGTTGCATCAGCTTTCTAGAATTATTTTATAAGGTACCTTGTATTTGAAGTATATGAAAACTTAATTCAGCAAACTTTCTCAATAAAGTGTCAAAGAGTAAATATTTAGGCTCCATGAGCCATATGGTCTCTGTCATAACCATTCAACTCTGCCGTCATAGCATGAAAGCAGCCCTGACAATCCATAGATTGAGTGTGGCTGTGTTCCAATAGCACTTTATGTACAGAAACAGGGCGCAGGCTGGATTTGAGCCCAGGCCCCTGCACTACCAATAGAACCTTCTATAATGATGGAAATGCTCTCAATCTGTGTGTTGCAGTAGAGGAACTGCTTACCACATGTGACTATTGAGAACTCAAAATGTAGCTGGTGTGATTGAGGGACTGGACTTTTAATTTTATTTATAATTAATTTACATTTGGAATAGCCAGTGAAATTGTGGTCCAGTACCAAGGGCATCACTGGGAGCTGCACAGAGATACTGAGTCAGAAGCTGCATTTTTTTTTCCTTTTAGTAATTTTTTAAATTGTCTAAAGTTTTACATATGTCTTCTTTCCCCCCCATTGATCCCCCCCACCCCACCAGCCATTCCTACCCCGGGCAAGCCCCCACCGCCCCAGTGTCTGTGTCCATTATTTATGCTAATATGCATGCATACAAGTCCTTCGGTTGCTCTCTAAATCCCCCTTCCCTGCCAGCTGTCTCTGGATCTATTTTTGTTTGTCAAATTACGTTGATCATTATAGCCCACATATGAGTGAGATCATGTGATATTTATCTTTCTCTGACTGACTTATTTTGCTAGCATTAATGCTCTCTAGCTCTATCCATGCTGTTGCAAATGGTAAAAGTTCCTTCTTTTTTATAGCGGCATAGTATTCCATTATGTAGGTGTACCACTGTTTTTTAATCCACTCATCTGCTGATGGGCGCTTAGGCTGTTTCCAAATCTTAGCTATGGTAAATTGTGCTGCTAAGAACATAAGGGTGCATATATCCTTTCTGACTGGTGTTTCTGGTTTCTTGGGATACATTCCTAGAAGGTGGATTACTGGGTCAAATAGAAGCTGCATTTTCATAAGACTATGTGATTCATATGCCAGTGACAATTGGAAAAGCTCTAGAAGGTTCTAGAGGCAGAACTGAAGGCCCAGCAATCTCAGTGCTCAATTCAGGGATCTGATGGGAAGCTGGCTGATTATGGGGCCAGCTTTGCAGACTTTCCACTCAGACTTTTAAGGTCAGACCAGTGCAGGGGTGGTTTGAGGGGTTTGATGTGGCTGCAGGTTAAGCAGCATTTTCCCATCTGGCTTTACAAGTGATAAGACTGATAGTTTGAGTTCCCCGTGTCTCCTTTTCACTTGGTCCAGGACCCGGGGTGGCAGCAGGGACACCCTCCCCACTTAGGCCAGCCTAGAGGGAGCGCGGGAGGTACTTACCACCTTCAGAGCCATAGTGAACATCTCCCTGGAGATGGTCTGGTTGTTGCTCTGGTCCGCCTTGGCAAATATATCCAGGATCTTCAGATTGTGGCTGCGCAGGTAGGAGTACAAGACCAACAGGGCAGAGGGCTTGGGCAGTCGGAGCTGGGGCAACGCTGGGTGGTCGGGTCGGAGGGTTTTCTTCCGAAGGAGGCAAGCAAGTGGGACAGAAGGGGGAGTTCAGGGGAGACAGGCCAATGAAACATGATCCTCAGAGTTAGGGAGAATGGGAGAGCAAGAGTTGCTGAGCAGCTCTAAACAGATAGCAAGACAAAGTGCATAGAACGCTAGATCAGGCAACTGCACAGAACTCCTGGGAGACTTAGCTTTGCTGGACCTCGATTTCCCATCAGATACAAGAGGCTTGAACAATATGAGAACTAAGATGTTATTCTTATCCACATCTCTCTGGTCAGACCAGTCAGTATTATAGTCCCACTGGGCTCTCAGTGCACCAAAATACATGCTCCTTCTTGGAGCTAGATCTCCCGTCTCCCGGTCTTTGCTCCAGCTGGGCCTTCTGCCTGAGTAAGTGCCTTTCCTTCTTTCTCTACCTGTCCAAGTCCTCCTCCTCCTCCTCCTTCAATTCCAGGTGAATGGGAAAACTTAGAACTAACACTCCCTTACCTGGCAGCAGCACCTGACCGTTTACACAGGGCCTTCCTGTTCCCTAGCTTACAGCTCCTCTGTGCTCCAGGAGGGGTGGGACCCACATCTATTCATGGCCTGTAGCAAACTGTAAAGTCATTCTCTCTCCTGGGGTGGTTTTAAGATATAGCCCCAAATTCTTCAACTCTCCTCCCCTCTGAAATGGAGACTAATTTCCCTCCCCTCAGTGGAGCTAATACTTAGTGACCTGCTTCTGACAAATAGAGAGGTGACAGTTCGAAGCTGCTGAAACTGAGACCTCCTGAGACAGGCTATAGAAGGCACTGCACCCTCCTCCTTGTTTTCTCGGACCATTCACTCTGTGGGGGGGTCGCTGCCATGTGGTGAGGACACTCAGGCAGCCCTAAGAGAGGTTTATGTGGCTAGGAACTGAGGTGTCCTGCCAACAGCTATGTGAGCAAACTGCTTCGAAGCGGATCCTCCCACCCTAGTCAAGCTTCAGATGTCTGTGACCCCCACCAGCATCTCGAGATGAAAGGACTCTGAGGGAGAGCCACCCAAGCTAAGCTCCTCCCAGATTCCTGACTTGCCGAAAAGAGTGAGAAAATAAGCCCTTGCTGCTTTAAGTCATTTTGGGGTATTTGTTACCCAGCAATAGATAACTAATGCACCTCTGTTTAAGGACTTCTGTTTGCTGCTCTGTGAAATGGGATGAACGATCCCCATCCTGCCCCTCATACCTTCGTTTGGCAAACGGGGCTGCTCACGTCGGTGGGGCTGGTAAGAATCAAGTGGGTGGTCAATGGGGCCACCGGATGCTCCTTGTGGGTCTTGTGTAAGATCTTGGCCTCTGAAGGCGTGAGGCTGGACTTCTTCTGCAGCCACCTGTCTACGTTGCCAAATGACTCTAGTTCCTGCCGAAACTTCAACCTCTGGCTCATCCAGGTTCTCACATCCTCCGGGGGCTCTTGGCCGTCCCCGGCTTCTAGGGCTTTGAAGCTGGGGGTGATTTGTGAGGGAACCTGGGGGTGTGGTGTTGGATCCACGGAGACTGCATCTTCCTTTCGAGGCAAGATGATGATCCGCCGGCGGCTTTGAGGCAGGTGGAAGTCCTTCTGCTTGAACTGCTTGAAGCAGTGGGCAATGACCAGCTCAGGGTTGAAGACGAAACTCCTGCTGGCATTTTCGACACTATCCGAGGTCTGAGACTGGAGGAGTCCTTGGGGGAAGATTGTTAAAACATGAGTTCCTTTCAAGAAGAGGACTAGGCCCTAACTGGTTTAGCTCAGTGGGTAGGGCATTGACCTGTGGACTGAAAGGTCTCGGGTTTGATTCTGGTCAGGGGCATATACCTTGGTTGCGGACACATCCCAGTAGGAGGTGTGCAGGAGGCAGCTGATCTGTATTTCTCTCTCCTCAATGTTTCTAACTCTCTATCCCTCTCCCTTCCTCTCTGTAAAAAATCAATAATATATATATATATATATATATATATATATATATATATATATATGAAGAGGACTAAAGGAGTCAGGAAGGAAAAACTCTTTAGCACCAGGCTGGGCCCAGGGCACCTGGTTTCCATGCCCAGCTTTATCATCTTCCTATAATGATGAAGACCATTACATGTGACTCCCAACGCAGGCACTATGCTAAGGGCCTTTTGAGCTTTCTCTTATTTGTCTCATCAGATTCTACTCTTTTGTTGTTGTTGTTGTTGTTAATCCTCACCCAAGGATATTTTTCCATTGATTTTTAGGGAGAGTGGAAGAGAGAGGGAAAGACAGGGAGAAACATCAATATGAGAGAAACACATCAATTGGTTGCCTTCTGCACAAGCTCCAACCAGAGCCCAGGTGGGCGGGGAAGGGGGGACCGCCAGGGGGAGCCTGCAACCAAGGTAAGTGCCCTTGACCGGAATCAAACCTGGGACCCTTGGGTCCACAGGCCGATGCTCTATTCATTGAACCAAACTGGGCAGGGCTCAGATTCTACTCTTACTCCACTCCCCTGTAGTCCTAATTGGCAATCAGAATGATCTTTTTCAAATGCCATTCTTACCTGCTCTGGTCATCCAAAGCAGCACAGTGCTGTTAAGAGCAGAGGCCGTGAAGGCAGAATGCTCCAGTCTGCGTCCTGGCCCTGCCACTTCTGGCAGCATGATCTTGGGCAAGTCCCTTAGCCTCTCTGTCTCCATTTCTTCACGTGTAAACTGGGATGGTACCTACTTACTGAGTGGAGAAGTTTGGAATCAGTCCATTTTGGAGTTGCTTTGTTCACAGTAGTGTGCCATTATTTTTTTTATGTACTCACCCTTCGCCCATATTGAAACCTTTCCACAACTTTCCAAAGTAAGGTCCCATGACCCTTCTCTGTCAACCTTTCTTGCCTCATGACTTGCTCAGCTTTCCTTACTATGTCCCAGAGACCTTGGCTTCTATGAACGACCCCTGAATGAGCTAAGCCTCTTCTTGCCCAAGAGTTTTGCACATGCTCTTCCCTCTGCCAGGAATTCTCCTTCCCCCATCCATCCCCCTCCTCATCCTCCAGATCTCAGACCAAATGTTACCTCTACGGCTCCCAGCTCCCATATATCCTCATGTTATCTCTGCATAATGCAACCCATACTTTTCCTCTGGGACCACTTATCACAAGTATGTAAATGAAGGGTTGCACTGGCAGCCCTCATGTTTAATGAGCTCGGGATCCTCTTTTATTTGACATTCTTTTAAGTTTTCCGATTTGAGTTACTTTAGGCAGGGGCATGCCCTCTCCAGCTTGCCATGGTCTCCACCATTCCCTGTTGTCTCACACGCAGATCAGTGCTTTTTAATGTGTCTTGTTCAGGCAGACCTTTGTGTTTGAAGCTCCTGGTTCAATTGGTTGATGTTGTTGCTGTTTTAATAGACTGTGAACCAGGACCTCATCTCTCTTGCTCCCTCACCTCTCGAGCCCCAGCACCTCCACAGTGCCAAGTGGGAGGTCAGGAAGTATTTGGCGAATGAGTGAATGACAAATGGACAGACCTAACAGGTTGGCTCTATACTCATTTTGCAGATAAGGACACTAAGGCCCAGAGAGGCCCAAGGTCACACAGATGATAAGTAGCAGAGCTAAGACATGAACTCTGGTTTGCCTGGCCCCAGAGCTGTGCTCTTAGCCATGATTCCAAGGCGGTCACTGATTTCTGCCAAGTTTCCCCTTTTTTTATGCCTAAAATAATATAAACTCTGCTGTAGGTATTTCACAAAGCTGTTTTGAAGATCAAATGCATGTGGGAGTGTTCTAAATTCAGAAGCGACATAGCATTATTAAAAACATTGTCACTATAATTTTTCTTCTGAAACCAAAACTCTTCTGCTTACAGCCCTTCCGTTACTGCCAACTAGCTTCCAGAATAAAGTTCAGTCTTTTAAAGCTGACCCCACCTGTCCAACCCAGCCCTACCAGCTTCTTTATTTTTTTAAAAATATATTTCTTTATTGATTTCAGATAGGAAGGGAGAAGGAGAGAGAGACAGAAACATCAATGATGAGAGAGAATCATTAATTGGCTGCCTCCTACACATCCCGACTGAGGATCGAGCCAGCAACCCAGGCATGTGCCCTTGGCCAGAATTGAACCTGGGACCCTTCAGTCTACAGGCTGACGCTCTAACCACTGAGCCAAGCCGGCTAGGGCCCTACCAGCCTCTTTAATTTCTCCTTCACTTGTTCTTTCTGCCTCACCATGTATTTATATTCAAACGGTATTGACTGTGGTTCCTCAGCTACCCCTTCCTACTTCCCCCAAAACCATGCTGTTTCCTCCCTCTGAATGCTCTTCTCTTGTCCTTGTTTCACTTGATTATTTTGTACTGATCCTCCCAGAGTCAGCTAAGGCATCGTCATCCCCTGAAGCCTTTCCAATCCCTTCCTCGTGTCCCCTCTAGTTTGCCACAGCCCCATGCTTAGCCCCATCATTGCATTGACCATATCTTTCTGGATAAAGATGCATCCTGAGTTTTTCCTTCCCAACAGCCTGTGAGTTTCTCAGTGACAAGGACTGTGTCTTAGTTCCCATGTGTTCCCAGTGTTCAGTCTGACACAAAATGAACATGCAATACATTTGTTAAAGTCTCTTTACAATGCCATGTGTTCCTTTTGTAGTCAGAAAACAATGAGTGCACAACAATGTGGACATAAACGAGTGCTTCTCAACAACTCACTTATCGTTTTTTTTGAGGACAAGATGCTGAGTGCTACTGAGAATTTAGTCATTAGTCACATCAGCTTTTACTGAGAACCACTCAGGGCGTGGCACTGGCCTGGTGCAGATCCAAACAAGGCTGGGTGCCCAACTGCAGTGCACTGGCACAGAACAAGGTAGGGTAGCCAGAGGAAAAATGAGATGCTCTCAGCTGGGGGAGAAGCACAGATGGAGAGACCCATCAGGGAGCGGGAGACATGACATGGCACCTTCGAGAATGAGTCTGGTTTTCAGGGGTGGAGACACAGGTGTGGGAAACATTGCAGGGGTGGGAGGGATTTAGGGATTTCAGGGTTACTTAACATTTTCACAAGTTGGAAGCACATTGTGAAGGAGAAGGTTAATGAGAAATACAGTTGGAGTTATTTCGAATGCCAGGCAAAAGGGTTTAAACCAGTGGTTCTCTACCTTCTGGCCCTTTAAATACAGTTCCTCATGTTGTGACCCCCAACCATAAAATTATTTTCATTGTTACTTCATACCTGTAATGTTGCTACTGTTATGAATCATAATGTAATATCTGATATGCAGGATGGTCTTAGGCGACCCCTGTGAAAGGGTTGTTCGACCGCCAAAGGGATCGAGACCCACAGGTTGAGAACTGCTGGTTTAGACTTTACCTTGCAGTCCATGGGGACACATTTAAAACATGCTCCTCACTGCTCTCACACTCCCACTTGTGCCCTGCCTGGAACCCCAAATCCACGGCCTACCACAGAAGAGTCACTCCCCCATCTGAAACCCTCCAATGGCTTTATTAACAGCTTTTCAGTGCTCTTAGAATAAACACCTCCCTTCTACCAATGTCCTACAAAACTATCCTTGCTGGCCTTGCTCCCCTCTCCTTCCTCGTCTCCTCCCACTCCCTTTTCCCTTGATTGCTTGGTCAGCTGTACTGGCCTTCTTCCTATTTGTCCAATTCTCCTAGCTCTGTCTTTGTTCTTAGTTTTGGCATTTGCTGTGCTTTCTGAAGAGCATAGAATTCCCCAAGTTTCCCGACGGGCTGAGTGAGTCCTTCTCAGCATATAGTTCTCAGCCCAAGTCATCCCCACCCAAAGTCACCCCTACCATCCTCTTGAAGGTAGTGTGCCTACCACACCATAGAGCTTTCATTCTAGTGGTCTTTGAGGTCCTCTGTCCATTGATAAGAAAGTGAGGAGGGCTCTTACAATAAAACTAGAGGCCGGGTGCACGAATTCATGGATGGGTGGGGTCCCTCGGGCTGGCCGGTGATCAAGGCTTATTCGGGGATTGGCTGGCCATGGGAGGGACCCTGGGAGGTTGGCAGGCCCCCCAATCAGGGCCTATGGGGGGCTGTCTCCTAAAGCATCTCCACTTTGATGGCTTACAAGAATCTCAAACTCAACCAAATAAGACTAAACTTGTCTCCATGTCCCTGTCCCCACTTAATCTGGTCCTCCCGGTAGCTTCCCTATCTCGGTGAAAGGCACCTCTATCTACCAGGTCATCCTAATGACCAGCCTGGGCATCATTTTGATTGCTCTTTTCATGTTCCTCATCTGATCAGCCCCAAGTCCCTATAGCACCCGGTCTGGTCTGGCCTCTCTTCCTCACCTCCAGTACCTCCCACTCCCAACATTCTGAGTCTGCCAATTCAGTCTCACTATTCCCAGTGGCTTCTCTATCTCTTGGCTCACAAGATCTTTCATGATCTTATCCCTTCTGACCTCTCTTGCCTCTCACTTCCAGCAACACTCAAACTATCAGCAGTGTCCTGAAGACATGTCTCAGGTCTCTGTGCATGCTGTTCCCTAGGTCTGGAATGCCTTTTCTCCCCCTTTTGGCTTGGAGAACTCCTAATTGAGCTCCACTGTAAAGATGTCTTCCAGGACCTTGCGCCTGTTCCTCCCTATCCTCCATATTTAGCAAACCTCTTACTCCTGGATGTGGCACCCGGCCCAGCATTCACTCTTTGTTCTGTAATCATCTGCTTATCTGTCCTTTACCTCTGATGTTGTAGCGTTTTGCCAAGGACTGGCTCCACAGCAAGCTATTGCTAGAAGTTTGACCACGGACAATTTTCATGCCTCTCTTCCGGCACCAAGCGCATTAATGTCCAGTGAAGAAATGGTGTAAGCCTGGGCATGGATACCTTTCCCAGGCATATGGGGTTGGGCGTCTGGTTTCTAAATCAAGGCAACTTGACCCACTCCTCCAGCCCAGGCATTGAAATCTGAGAAATGTGTATGGCCCACTCCCCCCGCCCAACCCCCACCCCCGACTCCCTGGTAACCCCTCACCCAGAGGGGGACGGCACAATAAGATATGCGCCTCCTGTCCTTGCTCTCACTACACTTGCACACGTCCGCCTAGGCTGAGAGCTTCCTGGAGGCGGCGCTGCTTCCCGGGAGCGTGAGCTTACTGAGCATTGAAGGGAGGGGGGCGGGGGGGGGGAAGGCCTCAAACTTTTCATAGGAGTAGTCTATGGTTGTGGACGCTGAAGAGAGGAAGAGCTGTGTATGTGTGTGAGTGTGCACGTGTATGTGCGCGCGTGCACGCCATCACTTGCTTTCGCGGGAGTGTCGAGATTTCTGAAAAACAGTCGTTTAAGTTTTGTGAGAGTTGAGACTCGCAGGGCATGAAACAGTCTATTGCGAGGACTACGGATGCGCCACGCCGGTTGGCTGAACGCCGACACTGCCATGCACTGGAGGCGCCTGGAAGCAGG
>PVJC01049758.1:0-12084 GCA_004026665.1 Murina feae
AGGGCAGTGTGGAGGGTGAGGGCAAGGCAGTGTGTGAGGGCAGGGCAGTGTGGAGGGCAGGGCAGTGCCTGGAGAAGAACAGCCAGTGGCTGAGTGTGCCATTGAGTGTGTCACTGCTGCGGGTGGAGGGCCCATTCCACTGGGACCATCCACAGAACTGTCTGTCCTGAGGCAAGGAAGCTGAATGTGTATCCCCAAGTCCCATCTGTCACTCCTCAGAGTCTCTTCTCAGAATTCTCTCTCTGATGTTTCCGATGCCTGGGGCACAGCCTGAGAACACCCTGGACGCCAGGTGAAGGCCTTGGGCAGAGATAAGCAGAAGGAAGCTTTAAGGTAAAGAGACCCATCGCTGAGGATACAGGTGGAGGTGTGGGCTTGCCAGAGTGTGGGGGGGGATGGAGAGGGGGGGTCAGCAGCAATGTCTACCACACACGGGAGCAAAGGGGAGCGAGGTCTCTGATCCCAGTGGGACTTGCCTGGAATCTCATGGTTCTGAGCAGCATGGACCCTGAGACGAGAGGCTGCCTTTCTAAAGGACATGCAGCCCAGGGCCTCCTGATGCAGAACCACCTGGAGGGGGCCTGTGCGAAGTCAGTGTTCCTGGCCCTGCCAGACCTTCCACGTTTGAATCTGGCTGGGGTGGATGCTAGGAGGTGGGTGCTGGGGTGGGTGCTGGGAGGGTGGATGCTGGGGTGCATGCATTTACAATCAACACTGAGTGCTTCTGACAGAAACCACCTCACCAGCTTCAACCCAGCTTTCCCTCACCCTCCGGCAGCTCACCCACCAACCCCTGGGCAATCATCTGAGCAGAGGACAACCATGTCTGTCCAGAGGCACTGCCTCAGGACCTAACCAAGGAATGATGCTGAGTCTTAGTGATGGCCCACAGCACCTCCACCACACAGGGGATGCCTCACACCCCCTCCACTACACAGGGGATGCCCGACACCCCTTCCCATAGCACCCTCTGCCGTGGCACATCCAGTCACGGCTTCCCTTCAACCTCCACAGGCTTCAACCCCAACTCTGCCCCATCCTTGGCCTGGTTCCTTTATCCATCCCCAGGGTGTGGGGCAGAGGCTGTAGAGACAACCATGGGGAAGGGCCTAGCACACCGTGAAGCACCCAGGTGCTCAGCAGCTGAATGAGTCTGTGTGTCCTCTGTCTTTTCTCCTTCTCCTCTTCCTCTCTGCACCTCCCCTTGACCTTTCTCCTATAACTTTCCTCCCCTCATCCTTCCTCTTGATACGACTGTAACGTGGACTTCAACTCTATGCTGGTGTGCTATTCCTGTTAAATGTAACTCTCTTTCCTTCACTTACAGAGTGCATAAGGCATTTCAAATGCATGTCTTTCTCTCAAATGAGTCTACTTGGACATCTTAGTTCTGAAAGGTTTTCTTTTTAACAAGGGAAGCTCTCTACATATTGCCCCCAGGACATCGCTGAAGAGAAACGTTTCTGAATATATTACTGGGTGAAAACACACACATTCCAAATGTCTCAGGATAGTGCGAGAAGGGAGCGTAAGGATGCGGCTTTATTCCAAATTACACACTTAATCTCCTCTGAACCCCAGCCCAACCCAGAGACTTGCCCCTTTACTCAACGTGGCTGGCCTGAAGTTTGATTTAAAGAAGGGAGCATCGCTCAGAAACGCCCGTTTATTTATAGCTCTCTTTACATAAGGGTCTGTAAATTAAGAAGAGTTGAGGAGGGAAAGAGGGATCTGGGTGGGAGCACAAAAGGTGAGTCGGGACGCCTTTTACACATCCTTTTAGAGGCAAGTGCTGAGTCTTGGATGATTTACAGCTTCTACAATAGAGCAGACCAGAGCCAGGAGGCTCCCAGGGCCCCCCTGCTTGCCAAGACTGTGCTGGGAGGCGCCAAGGCGCCCTGAACCCCTTCAGACTACCAGTGGTTCTCAACCTCTGGCCCTTTTCCTCATGTTGTGACCCAACCATAAAATTATTTCCGTTGCTACTTCATAACTGTAATGTTGCTGCTGTTATGAATCATAATGTAAATATCTGATATGCAGGATGGTCTTAGGCGACCCCTGTGAAAGGGTCATTCGACTGCCAAAGGGGTCGCGACCCACAGGTTGAGAACTGCTGGACTAGACCCAGTTCTCTCAGCCCATCCTCCTGTCCAAGGTGGGACCATAGGGCTCCTGGTTCCCCTGGGAAAGCTGAGGGCTGGGGGTGACCATGGAACCACCTGTACAGGTCTCCTTACCTGCACATTCCTGGCTATCTTCAGAACCCAAACCACCAGCGCTTTAAAAGAAGCCGTGAAAAGGCATCCGAGAAGATGGGACAAGAAGGACAGACCTCATGGAGGTGATGTGGCCACTTTAAGGGGAGCTGAGTTCACCTGAGCATCCTGAACCTTCTCTGCCCCCTCTCAGACCTCCACATGAGGAAGACAGCGCAGTTCCCATTAGCAAGACCCCTCCTTCCACTCACGGTCAGGGGAGGGCCGGGGAGGGAAGGGCCCTCCTGGGCCAGCAGTGGCTGCACATCTAGGGCATCGGGCAGGAAAAGGAGGGGCGAGACCCATGGCTGGAAGCTGGTCTCTCTCCTCCACTACCCAGGGGAAGGGAAAGGATCTGTGCTCACTTCATGAATTTATTTTCCTTTCTTTATGCTGCTAAAATTTATTTATTTTATTTTATATTGAATTTATTGGAGTGACACTGGTTAATAAAAGTATATAGTTTCAGAGGTACAATTCCATAATGCATCATCTGTATTTTGCACTGCGTGTTCACCACCCCAAGTCAAGTCTCCTTCCATCACCATGCACCCTCCTTTCCTCTCTTCTGACTCCCCTCCCCCCCTTTCTTTCTGCTAATCCCCATGCTGTTGTCTGTCTATGAGGGTTTTTTTGTTTTTTGAGTTTTGTTTTGTTTTTGCTTAATCCCTGTACCCTCTTCCCCGAGGCCCCTTCCCCCCTCCCCTCTGACAGCTATCAGTCTGTTCTCTGTATCTATGAGTCTGTTCCTATTTTGTTTATCTGTTTATTTTGTCCATTAGATTCCCCATATAAATGAGATCATGGGGTATTTGTCTTTCTCTGACTGGTTTATTTCACTTAGCATAACATGCACTCATTTTTAAATATATTTTATTGATTTTTTAAAGAGAGGAGGAGAGAGAGATAGAGAGTTAGAAACATTGATGAGAGAGAAACATCGATCAGCTGCCCCCTGCACACCCCCTACTAGGGATGTGCCTGCAACCAAGGTACATGCCCTTGACTGGAATTGAACCTGGGACCCTTCAGTCCACAGGCCGACTCTCTATCTGCTGAGCCAAACCAGCTAGGGCATCATGCACTCATTTTAATGACAGGCCATGCACTCATTTCAGCCCTAAAAGACACACTGAGAACACACACACGCAAACACACACTCACACACTCACACACACATACACACTCAGCCACAACGCTCACATATTCACTCACACTAACTGCTCACACACCCAGGACATTTACAAAAGGGAAATGGTGAAGCCTAGCCTAGCAGTGTAGAGCTGAGTTCCCAGGGCACTGCCTTCCGAGGCACTGAGCAAGTCAGAGGAAGGCACGCGGGCAGGGGCACAGCTTGGTGAGCAGGTCAGTCCTGTGCTGGGGAAAAGATGCCTCTTCCTCCACGTGGACACAGTTCACAGCAGAAGGCATGGTGGTGAGAGCAGCACAGGCCGAATTTTCACCCCCTCACCTTCTGGGCATCTTTTGCAATGTCCAAACTGCACATCGGTGCCTGTAGCCCAAGAGCCTGGGGGCAAAACCAAACTTTCCCCAGGCATCCGGCCTTGCTCTGTTGTCTCTGCTTCCCAAAGGATGCAGCCTGAAATATATCTTTGCCTGAAGTCACGTGGTACACTGGTCATTGTTGTGCCCTTAGACCTGGCTGCACACAGTAGGCAGACAGGCAGGGACCAGGGCAAGGGCAGAGGTCTTCCTAAAGCTTCTCTGCGAGCCCTAACCAGTTTGGCTCAGTGCATAGAGCTTCAGCCTGCAGACTGAGGGGTCCCAGGTTCGATTCCGGTCAAGGGCATGTACCTTGGTTGCGGGCACGTTCCTCGTGGGGAGTGTGCAGGAGGCGGCTGATCGATGTTTCTCTCTCATCGATGTTTCTGGCTCTCTGTCCCTCTCCCTTCCTCTCTGTAAAAAAATCAATAAAATATATTTTAAAAAAAAAAAAAAAAAGCTTCTCTGCGAAGTCCTCCAGTGTCAGTTACATCAAGGTCCACACAGTACGTGTGTCCACAGAAAGCCTAAACTTCAAAGCCGCACCTAGTCATTCCACGGAGAGATGGTGGAGCCAGCGCTGTGACAGGCACCACAGAGGGAAGAGATGCTGCCATCATCTGTGGCCCTAAAGTCACCCTCGGGTTTTGTGTGACCCTAGGGAGGACCAAGGAAGGTTTCTATATCCCGGACCACAGTGCACCCTTTCCTCATGTGAGTCCAAGCTCAAGTCAACAAGGACTCAAGAATGGAGGCCTGGGGCCTGCACTAGGGTGTGATGAAGTGTGCCTCCTCGCAGGGAACGCGGTTATTTCCCCCGAATGAAAGTTAGAGGTCCCTCGGCAACTCCATCCCTTTCCCATTCCGAGGGAAGCTGGATACTATTCAAGTTAAATCCGGGGGGAGCACTTATGAGGATGAGGGGAAGGTCCTCGGTCCCTGTCCAATGGCAGGGGGATGGGCCCAGCTTCTGAGTCAGGTCTGGCCTCCCTGGGCTCTGGTTTGCTTCCAGGCTCCAGGCTGCTCAGACCAGTGACCTGGGGTGCCTGCTACTACCCACAAAGGTTCTTCAAACACATGCACTTACCACTGGGCAGCCAACTCCCGGAAACAGCAGGCAAGTCTGGGAAATACTCACACAACTGCCAGCCAGTCCCTTCTCCAGATCATCTAAGCTCAGGCCGTAACGGGCTCAGGGACATCAACATCACCTGGCCATGGATGTGGCCCATCCCAAGCTCCCCAAAGCAATCACTACTTGGGCTCACAAACACTCACACACACTCACACACACTCACACACACACTCACACACGCACTCACACACACTCACACACATACACACATACACACATATACACACATTCATACTCACACTCACATACACTCTCACACACACTCATACACATCACACACATACACACGCACACACATGTACATACACATATATACACACACAGATACACAGACACATACTTACACACACTCACACGCACAGTCACACACATGCACACACACATTCACATGCACACTCAGACGCACCTGCACGCTCACAGTGTGCCCTCTGTGCACTCTGAGTCCCTAGTATCCTTTAAACAGGAAGAGTAGGTACTACACTCGGTCCCAGTTTCCCTGACGTATTGTTCATGATAAGTACCAGGGGCTTATAAACATGACCCACTGGCTTGAAAGGGAGCATCCACGAGACAGAGGGACAGGGAGGCACCTGAGCTGTTGGAAGCTGCCTCGCTGACCTCCCTCCAGTGCGTCCTTTTCTCTCTCGGACAGCTGTCCCCAGCTGAGCCCATGTGAGCTGTGAGACCTGGCTCCCAGCCCCCCGTGGACAGGAGGCCTGAAATGATGCTCTGAGATCCCTGCCGACGCCAATGTTTTATGAGCCTGTGATTACCTACATTTTGTAACACGGACACAGGTCTTTCATGTGCATAAAAAGAAACAGAGACTCTTATTTCAACAATTCCACTCCTAGGAATTTATCCTAAGGAGATAATCTAACATGTGTGCAAAGCTGTAGGTACAAGAATGTTCCCCACAGTGTTATTTATGGCAGCGGAGGATTGGGAAACCTCCGTGTTCAGCAGTAAAGGGCTGGGTAACTCAGCATTCCCCAGAGTGTGTTCTGGGATATAAATGGGAATGACTGGGGTGGGGTGCGGGGGGGAGAGCGAAGGGGGCTGTGACATTCCATGGTCCAAAATTTTAAAGAAACATCACCTCAGAGAACAAAGTTAAAAAATATTCCTTTGATGTAGAATTTCATTGGCCTGTTATGCAGCACTCAATAAAACCTGTTGAATGACTGAACAGAAAATAAATGTTTATTGTGAGAATAAAAAGCTTTTTGCTTCATTTTTTTAAGTCACAGAGCACATGCCTCCCAGTATGGGCATTTATGCCGCATAAAGAATAGGGGGCACAGCATTATTTCTGACTTTATTTATTTTCAGCCTTTCCCCCCAGGAAAACAATTAAAGCAGATGAGCAGGCTTCTCCCTTATAACGTTCCTGGAGCCAAGAGGTCCTGCCTTGGCCACTCTCTAGCTGCAAGACCCAGGCCTAGAGCACAGACGAACAACAGACCATTGTTCACGCGCCTCTCCAACAAGCCTCTTCTGTTTTCTATAAAAAAGATTAGTTTAGAATGAAAATATGTATTTGTTTGGAATCCCGGATCTCAGAGTCTTCAACTAGCACCTACTGACACTGGGACTTTCACGGGCGGCGTGTGCATTCTAAATCGGACGGGGTATTTACGTTATTTATGACTCCAAGCGCGCACTCCCAGGCTCTTCTCCAGAACTGTATTTCTCGTGAGCCAGGCGGGACCACGTGGGAGTTAGAATGACTTCTTTGTGCTCCTGGCCCAAGACTTAATCTAAAAGTAAACATAATATATAGCAAAATCAAGAGTTTATAAACACCTTAATAAACACCCAAAGCAAAAAGTTATTCGTTACCGGGCCAGTGTGGTTCAGTGTTTGAGTGTTGACCTATGAACCAGGCAGTCACAGTTCAATTCCAGGTCAGGGCACATTCCCGGGTTGTGGGCCTGATCCCCAGTGTGGGGTGTGCAGGAGGCAGCCAATCAATGATTTTCTCACTCACATCAGTGGTGTTCCTCTCTCTCTCTCTCTCTCTCTCTCTCTCTCTCTCTCTCTCTCTTCCTCTCTGAAATCAATTAGATATAGATATAGATATAGATATAGATATAGATATAGATATAGATATAGATATAGATATAGATATAGATATAGATATATAGATAGATATATAGATAGATATGTATATATATACACAATGTTATTGCATATATATATATATATATATATATATATATATATATATATTGATGTTATTGATCGCCCTAGCCAGTTTTGCTTAGCCTTTTGGAGGTGACTAGGTTCTGAGGGTGGAGCCCTCATAAATGAGATTAGTGTTTTTTATAAGACACCCCATAGAGCTTTCCAGCCCCTCCTGCTATGGAAGATTACAGTGGAAATATGGCCACCTGGGAAGAGAGCCCTCAGCGAAGATGGGCCTTCCAGGGCTGTGATTCTGGACATCCCCGCCTCTGGAGTGGGAGAAATAAACATCTGCTATTTATAAGCTACTTGTCTGTGATATTTTGGTATAACAGCCCAAAGGCACTAAGGCAACTACCATATAGTGTTAAACAGTATGAGTTTAAATTGCACTAAAATTTATTATCCATTCAATTACTGATAGGTATTTGGGTTGTTCCCAGATGGGGTGATAATTAACAGTAATATTATGTGCATCCTTGTACACATGTTCTGGTGTGCAGATGTGCACATTTTTGTTGGTATATCTAAATATGGAGCTGCTGGGCCATTGAATAGTCAGATGTTTAATTTTATTGAGATACTATCAGTTTCCTAAAAGTGGGAACGCCAATTTACACTGTAACCAGTAGGCAACTTTGTTACAAATCAGGTGACTGAACATGTGTGAGTCTGTTTCTGGACTCCATTCCGTTGCATTGATTAATGTGCCTATCCTTATAGTGGCAGGCTTTAATTACTATAGCTTTAATCATCATTATTATTCTTTGACCTTGACTATCTAAGAATCACTCTTTTCACTTTCATCTAAATTTTGTAATCAGTTTATCAGTTTCCACAAAAATAAAATCTGCTTGGATTTTGATTGGGGTTGTATTAAGCATATCGATTAAGAAAACAAGATACTGAAACAATTTTGAATCTTTCAGTCATGAACATGGTATTTCTGTCCATTCATTGTCGGTAATTTTTGTAAAGAGTGTGTATGTATGTTGTGGTGTGTGTGTGTGTGTGTGTGTGTGTGTGTGTGTGTGTGTGTGTAGAAATCTTGAATATTTTCTTTGGGCATTCTGCAGGTATTTGATTTTTTTTATACTTTTTTGAACAAACTTTGAATTCTCCAATTCCATTGACCTATAGTCATAAATTAGTTTTGTCTAATTTTGAAGTTTAGGTAAGTAGCAATATGGATGAAACTCACAGATACAACAGTGAGTGGGGGGAATGCCAGACCAGAAAGAGCAGATACTTTATGAGTCCACTTTTATGAAGTTCAAAGCAGCTCTCCTCACTGGCCCCTGAGCCTCTAGGACATCCTTCTCCACGTCTTCTCAGCCCTTGTCTTCTGAGATGCCCTCCTGGCTTTTCCCACCCACTAGGATTTAAATTATGTTTGATATTCAGGGGAAAACAGTCCGTCTTTTACTTGAATTCCCCCAGACCTCTCCAATTCTGTAGTAATGGCGCAGGACCCTCCGTTAGTGCCAGCTACTACCTGAATTGCCTACTTACTAATCAATTATCCTTGACCTCCCTTGGGAATAAATCAACACAACTTTGGGTGTCTTGTCTCCCCCCAAAGTATGCATTCATTGAAGATAAATATACATTATCTTTCAGTGTAACATTCCTCCAATACTCTTTCAGAGTACTGTGTTCAGATGGAACCTACATTCAGTTTGATTCAATCCTAAATTCATTTCCCTGAACATACTTTAGCTGAGATTCATGTGAATTGGTTAGCCATTTCCTATTCTTTCTGTAATTGACTCATACATTATACACATAGTAATTCGTGGATTTGAAATCTCCTAATGCTAAACTTTATAGTCAATCAAGAGAAACATATTTTAGTTGTTATTGTCTTCTCCCCCTCCCCTCTTTCTTTTTGATGAAAGAGGTAAGCAACTAGTTCAAAAAGAGATTTAAAAGGACACTTTATCATCGGTGTGTTTTGGATTTTTTGTTTGTTTTTTTTTTTCAGCTTTCAAAGTCCCATGGAATGAGGCCATGAAATTACAGAAGATGCAAATCTCTTATCCATAATTTGCAGTTGTTGACATGCAGGACCTCCCTGTGTGTATTAATAAATCAGTTTTTAAAATGTCAGGCAGCATTTTTGGGCTCATAAGTAGTGACGGTGGCCTGTCTGACCCAAATAATTTTTTCCTCCATTGGGAAAGCCTTAGATGCAGCCAGGCCAGTTTAAAAAAGAGAAAAGCAGAAATACAGAGAGAAGGGAGAGGAGGATGGCCAGGCTGGATCCATTTTACTCCCACGCTAGCTCCCATGCATTGATCACACCAAATAATGAAGAGATGAAAATGAGATAGATTGAGCTTTTGACAAAGGGGATTTTGTGGAAAGCCTATACACAAATCATTTGGGGTTTATGTTTTTGTGGGTTTTTTTTTTTTAAATCTCACCCTAACAACCAGCCTGATCCCTCAAAAATGCTCCCAGCAGCTGGCTCCTAGAGATAAGGCAGAGGCATTTCACAGCCTAAAACTAATCCTGTTTTAGCATTTCAAGTAAGATGGACCACACTTTTTTCATAACGTTTATTTAAGTTCAAAGCAAGAACTTGTTATACATGTGAGGGATCCTCTTGAGTCTAAAATACAAAACAGAGGGAGAGAGAGTGAAGATGCAGCAGGAGGCAGCGGGAGAGTTGAAGGGAAGACATGGGTCTCTTTCCAACCAAACTGAGTCATCAATGTTGGAGGAACCGAGGCTGCTCCAGCTGCTACCCACATGAGGTGAACGCTGCTGTGGAGGTTGCTGCCAAGGCTGCCAGACCTCCGGGGTCGGGGAAAGGCCCCCAGTGTCCTCGGGTATCCTAGAGTCTCACAAGGATGAGGGTCCGGAAGGGAGGGCACACCTTCTGAGTCCTGAGGAGCAGCTCCATCCTCTGCCATGCCTCCAGATCCTTCCGTGAGCAATCCTGCCACAGGCTCTGTGCATCATTTGCTTGGTCCATCATTGGGAAGAAGCTGGAGGCTATGACAGAAATCCTCATTAACTTTCTTCTCCTGAAACTTCTTTCCATCTTGTTTAGGTGAGTGGACTGAAATGTTTTCCTTCACATGTGTTAACTTGGGTGTAAGTCAATAGCTTCAGGCTAAAACCAAACTCCTTAAATTAGCTCAACCTGCAGGCAGCCAGCAGTTGGTCATCTTTATCCCTCCCACCTCCCACTATTTCAGTTATTTTCTTCCAAACCATCTCATGAAACCCTATTTCCAGATCCCAAACCAACATGGATCAGAGGATGAAAAAAAACCCTCATCTGCTATTCCAGTTTACTGCCACACAGAGACGACTTTACACCATTATATCTTTCTCCATCATGTTCCCTTCAGAGGTCTAAAGTGCTCTCATTTCTATTTCTACTTTTTGAATGTCTGGTTGTTATTTAAGAACTGGGCCAACTATTATCTTGTCAGTGAAATGTTGCCTAATTCCTAGGAAGAAAAATCTCTTCATTGTGCCTTCTCAGCCTTTGCCACATATCACAATTGGGATTCTTGGTAAATAATTACAAATGAATTTAATGTCCACTCCTACTAGATGGTGAGCAAAACAGGAAGAAAAGTTATTTCAGGGACATCACTGTTTTCATAACCTCTAGCTATGGTTGGCACAGAGTAGATACACCTTAACATATTGGGTGGATGAATGGGATAGATGGAGGAATGATGGATGGATGGATGGATGGATGGATGGATGGATGGATGGATGGATGGTTGGATGGATGGTTGGATAATTGTTTCTTAGATGGAAGTAGAGGAATATTCCTGTATTAAATTTCTATTGTTGGGAAATAGGATGTTATCCCACTTCTTAATATTTGATGGCTGACAATACTTGAGCATCACCCATCTATTCCTTTTCTGCTCCACACCTAGGCAAGCTGAAAAGAATGTCTGGGTGTCCATCCTGACTGGTGGCTATGCTGGTGGGAGCACCACCCTGTACACCAAAAAAAAGATTGTGCATTCGATTCCTAGCCAAGGCATACCTAAACTGTGGGTTCAATCCCCACTCTGGGTGTGTACTGGAAGCAGCCAATCAATGTTTCTCCCTCACATTGATATTTCTTTCTCTCTCTCTCCCTTCCTCTTTCTCTAAAAATCAATAAAAACATATCTTCAGGTGAAGATTTTTTTTTAAATGTCTGGTGCTCTCTCCATTGATGTGAATGGTAAGATCAAACCATGCAGGTGAACCACCACCCAGTCCCTACCTCCTAAGCAGCAGGGATCCGCCAAGACAGTTTCCTTTCCCTGCTTTCTCAGGCCATTTTTGGACAGTTTTGGAGTCGCCTTGAAAGTCTTATTATGTGAGTAACAAACTTCTTCATACCTGCACACACTCAAGTGCGTGTGTGTGTGTGTGTGTGTGTGTGGCGTTATCAATTTCAAATTTGGGGTAGGGATGTACCCTATCTCTGAGGGGTACTTAGTGACGTAAAACACAAATTTATTACCTTATAGCTCTGTAGGTCACAAGAGACATCACTGGGCCAAAGTCAAGGCATCGGCTGGTCTGCATCCCTTGCTGGAGACTCTAGGAGAGAATCTGTTTCCTTGTCTTTCCAAGTTTCTAGAGGCTGCCTGGATTCATGGGCTCTCAGCTTCGTCTCCCATCTTCAAAGTCACCAGCATAGCATTTCTCCAGCAGCACCTCTGTCATCAGATCTCTTGATCTCTCTCTAATCACTGCTGGGGAGGTCTTCTACTTCCATGTCATTAGGTTGGGTTCACCTAATGGTCTTCCAATCTCAACACCTACACTCTTAATCATATCTGCAAAGTATTTTTTCCATCTAACAATGTATTCACAGACTCTGGAGATTAATATATGGCACATTTTGGGGGGAGGCCCTTTGTTCTGCCTACCAAATTAAGATATATATACCCTTTGCTCTAGCTATTAGGTTAATCTTTACAAAAATTAAGCAAAATTGAGATTAGAAGGATCCAGATCAACAATTAAAAA
>PVJC01049759.1:0-12035 GCA_004026665.1 Murina feae
AAGTCCACATCATTTATGTTTTCCTTCATCTCTACTAGCAGTTCTTATTTTTACTTTTTTGCTTTCAGAGAAGTGTATACTTATAGTACTTAATATAATATGCTCTATGTCATCACTATGACTGTTTGTGAACCCAATAAATCGTATATTGATTTCAAATAGGTCTTCATCTATTTTACCACTGCTCCCGTGTCTTACGTACACAGTCGGTTCTCAATAAACATTTGTTAAGTGAAATTATTCCCTTAGTCTGCGATGCCTTTCTTATTCATGGATTGAAATGACTCCGACATAGATTGCTAAATGACTGTGGGTAGATTGCAAAACCTCTTAAACTTTTTGGCCTGAAACTAGTAACGCCTTTCCTCAAAGGATTAGGTTATAATTAACTGGCAAAATGCTTTGAAGATGAAAAAGTTAAACTTGAACCTGTGATTATCCCATTAAAGGCAAGCTGTTAGTATCAGTTTTGTAGGTAAAAGCTTTCCCAAAGCTTGAAGTTACTATAATGGTGCTGAAGTAATCACTTTGCACATATGTACATCTTGTTCATTTACTTTACTTAAATCTCCAGGTTTCTTTAGAGGGCTGGATCTTATTGTAATGCTATTTATTCTGAGGTTTCTGTCACAGAGCCAAGTAAAGATTGAAACCCTTCCATAAGAGAAGTACTATAGTTCAATGCAGCAGTTAGGATGATGTGTCTCATATTATACTTAAAACTGTATTATGTACCAGAGGTCCTCAAACTTTTGTGTACTAAGAATCATTTGGAGGCCCTCATTAAAAATATCTCAGGAAATTCTAGTTTAACAGGTTATTTCTTCAGTGAACAATTCAGGTGTTCAGGTAGTATGTGGACAACACTATGAGAGGTGTTTTGAATGGAACTGGAAAAAGCCAGTTGAATATGATAAACTGACAAATAAACATATAAACTCATTTAAATAGATAAACAGAATTATATAATTCAGGTCATTTCAAGTTATTATATAATAACTAAAATATTTTTTAAATTTTTCTTTATTTCAGTAAGTACTTAAATACATAGTACTTATTCCCAGGGTATGTTTGTGAAACTTTATTACATATATACTTCATGAAAAAAGAGATTTGATTAAGTAAATTTCTGAAATGTTCTATACTATCTTTCATACTTGGAGATTTACACTGCATATTAACATATTAAAAATTTTTAGAAGCCTTGCAGCCAAAAACCTTGGACCTCATTGATTTTGAAATTTATTTCATCATTAGCTTTCCTTTGTTTCCCCTAATAATTTCCCTTTCCCCCTCCATAATAATTCCTGTTAATAAATTATTGAACAAATTTAGGGAAATCTTTTTTTTTGCTTGCTGTTGTGTGGAATTAAAAAGAAATAGGATGCTTACCTGGCAGAGGAGATACCATGATCATGAAGGTGGTTTTCCCAGGGTGAGGCTTATCCATTGTACTCTGGATGTGCTGACCCCTGTGATTTCCCCAAATGGGGGAAACTTGATTGAATAATTAGTGGGAGTGGGGGACTGTGTTCCAGCTCTCCTCTAGGAAAAAAAAAAGAGGGTCTTTTTTTTTTTTAATTAAAGAACTTAAAATCTTTTTTTAAAAAATATATTTTATTGATTTTTAACAGAGAGGAAGGGAGAGTGATAGAGAGCTAGAAACATCGATTAGTGAGAAACATCAATCAGCTGCCTCCTGCACACTCCCTACAGGGATGTGCCCGCAACCAAGGCACATGCCCCTGACTGGAATTGAACCTGGGGCCCCTCAGTCCACAGGCCGGCACTCTATCCACTGAGCCAAACCAGCCAGGGCAAGAACTTAAAATCTTGCTAGAATCTCAAGACTTGGATCTTGAATACCACTTAAATACTAGGTAAGCTGTTAGTATCAGTTTAAAAAATTAAAAAAAATATTTTTATTGGTTTCAGAGAGGAAGGGAGAGAGATAGGTAGAGACACCAATGATGAGAATCATTGATAGGCTGCCTCCTGCATGCCCCCTACTGGGGATCAAGCCTGCAACCCGGGCATGTGCCCTAGGGACCCTTCAGTCTGATTCTCTAGCCACTGAGCCAAACCAGCCACAGCTGTTAGAATCAGTTTTGAATACATATTGCTAATGAATAGAATTAATTGCCAAAATGTATTGTAAAATTGCAGCTAGTAGAGGGGAAATGTCAATTAGGTTAGATTCTTCAGATAATATTCAGAGTAGAGATGGGTCTTAAAGAGTGAGTGGTGGGATTTGATTAGAAGGAGTAATGCTGGCTTGGGTATCTAAATTGGTAAAGTAGTTTTATAGGTATCAGTTTTTGTGTTCACAAATATTGCCTTAGCTTAGAGCAGACGACGTTGCTTCATCGCCGAGTGCTTGTTGAACATGTTTTAGCACTGCTTTTCAAATCCTAATGTGCATAAGAATCATCTGGGGATCTTGCCAAAAATGTTTTCTGATTGGGGTGGAGCACATTTGGAGTGACAGAGGTAGTCTATTGAGGATAGTTTGGAAGCAGCTAACCAGTTTTTCTTGGGAACTTAAACTGATAAGTTGTGATGCATGTTACACAACTAACATGTTTATTATTCTTAAATAGTCGCTTTGATGTTTGAATTTTTAATTGTTTTTCTCTTTGTGCCTTTTAGTATGTGTATGGTCTTGTGGCTTTAAAACTGGCTCATTGTAAATGTATTAAATCACAAAATTAGAAATTGGTCTTTCTGTGAAAAAATTTTTAGTAAGTGAATTGATTCCATAGGCTGTAGTTGGAGACCTTTAAATAAACATTGTATTTCTTATGTTTGTTTGCTAGTGGATGTATTTTTACTAATTATTTGAGTAATATAGTTGTCTTCCTTTGGGATAATATGATATGAAAGCCTTCATTTATGAAATGGATAGTTTATATATATATTTTAAAAAGAAAATTGTAGCATAAAAGGAGAGCAAACTCAAATATCTTTAATGGTGCCATATTGAAAATGATCATATGTTCCTTTGAAATACTGATCTAAAATGTCAAGTGATAAAGTATTAGCATACGAATTAAACTGTTTCCGAAGGAAAGATCCATCCCTCCACTCTCTTTCCCATCCACCTAGTATCCAAGGAATTGCATGGTGAAGAGGAGAGTTGCTGTGCAGATAGTGACTTTCCTTAGTTTGAGGATACGCAGCTGGGGAGGCAATAATGGAAGTATGGTAGATGGAGGTTTCAAATTAATTGAAAGGGAACGTAACAAATAAATACATGGCCCTGCCCAGTTTTTGAACATCATCCCATGCACCGGGAAGTTGTTGGTTAGATTCCTGGTCAGGGCACAAGCCTGGGTTTTGAACTTGATCCCAGTAGGGGCATGCAGGAGGCAGCTGATGGATCTTTCTTTCTCATCCATGTTTTTATCTCTCTCTCCCTCCTCTCTTTGAAATCAATAAAAAGCATATTAAAAATAAATGAATAAATAAATAAATGTGTTTAAGATGTTGGAAATGAGGTTTCTCTCTGAGAAAGGCTTAGAAACAGAAAAGGGAAAGTCTAGAAACTTAAGGTGTGGAATTAGAATTAGAAGCATTAGTATACACACATTTGTTATTTATGCACAGATAAAGAAATAGGTATGGATGTGTGTGTGTGTGTGTGTACATTTTCTGGTATATTTTTTAGCTCTCTCTGCTAAGAGGACTCATAGCAGTGAAACCCCCAGTAACAGTGAGCCCACCTATTGCCCAGATGTTGGTTTCTAGGTACCATCCTTGACTGAAAGGAACCAGGGCTCCTTGTAGAAATAGCTAATTCTGGGAAGGAAAGTACAAGATTAGAGATTTCTTTTGTGCCAGAAATAAGGAAATACTCAAAATGATGGAGACATGTCAAAAGGATTAAAAAATCACTTTGAAAGGGCTCCAAATGGCCAAAACTTTTGTAAGTTGAGTAACAAAATAAATAGAATAATGGGTTATAACTCCTAGAACAATATAGAATCCACAGTGCCTATGATATAAATGCATGAGTAAATGAATTGGGCAAAGTGGGGTTGGGAAAGTTATTTAAAGTAGAATGCCAACTAAAAAAATGTAGAAGAAGTGATGGGATTAGATAATCATTGTCGTACTGGTATTGAAGAAAGGCAAGAATAGTCAATGAATGCTAAGGCTGGTGGGTGGTGGTTTGATGAAAACAGGATATTGCTGAATTATCAGAATAATTCCACATAATCTAATGAAATACAAAGGGAAAAATAAGATTTTACAGTGGGGAAACCTGGTGGACAACAACTTGACCAGGTGATCAAGGTGATAATGATGGGTAGATGTAGTATGCACAATACAACTTCTGTATATTCTTTCCAAGAATATATGGCCTGAATCTGGTTATGGGGAACATCAAATAGCCCCAGAATGAAATTCATCCTTGGGAATGAAAGGCTTTGTACTCTTTAGACTCAAGGTCATAAAGATGGGGAAAGACTAAAGAACTGCTTCGTATTGAAGGAGACAGAGATCTGATAACTAAATACAATATGTGTTCCTGGATAGGATCCTGAACCAGAAGGGAAGGAGAGACATGTTGGGACATTTGGTAAAATTTCATGTGTCTAGATTCGCTCTGTGTTATGTCAGTGTTAATTTCCTGATTGAGTGGGTTGTATGATGCTAATGTAACAAAGTGTCTTTGTTTTGGGAGGTACATGATGGGGTATTTAGGAGAAGAATGAGGAATCCTATATAATAAAGGTGTAATATGCAAATAATCGTTACTCCATGAAGCATAATGACTGACTGTGTAACGACCAGATCACGAATCAGCAGGAGGGTGGGGCAGCGAGCTACAAGCAGGTGATGGAGAGCTACAGGAGGGGCCAGGGCAGCAAGCTATGAGGGAGTGATGGGGGCGGGGGAGGTACAGGAGGGTGGGGTAGTCAGTGGAGAGATACTGGAGGGTGGCAGCGAGCACTGGCAAGCTACTGGTGCACGCATTCGTGCGCAGGGCTACTAGTCATATCATAAAATGATATATACACATCTTTTCTGTAGGCTTGAAACTGCTTTCAGATATAAACAACACAACATATTTTTCTAATTTTTGTTTCTGTAGTTACATATTATTACATTATGTTACACTTGTAGAGTGATTCATTCAGTAAATATTTAATGGTTGAAAAAATACTGTACTTTATGCAATTTAACAATTCTCTGTGTTTTAATAGGAACAATAAATGCATTTTTCACTGTCTTTCAGAAATCTGAGCTTGATGGTAGTTTAAGTGATAGCCACGTGTCTCCTCCAGCCAAACGCACTTTGAAACAACCTGATTCTGTTTGCAAAGACAAATCAAAATCACGAAGTACTGGTCAACGAGAGGAATGGAATATATCAACTGGACAGGCCAGGTGAGAAGTGAGAACTCATTGATTATTTTTTCATGAATGATTTGTTGTGATTTAGAGTTGATGTTAATGCTAATTTTCATAAATTGTAAAGCTGCTAGTATCTAAAAATACTTAAAAATTGTATTAAATTTACCTTACAATTTCTGTATGTAATTTTTTTTCTAAATATGCCATAACATGTAGTGTTTTGTAGTATGTAATAGAAACTTAATACTAAAACAATTGGATTTTGATAGGTATTAAATATGCCTATATATGTACAGTCCTGAAAAAAATTTTAAATATGTTTTTATTGAGTTTAGAGAAAAAGGCAGGGAGAGGGAGAGAGAGAGAAACATTGGCTGCCTCCTGCATGTCCCCTATTAGGGATTGAATATGTGCCCTGACCAGAATCGAGCTGGCAACCTCCTAAGTGCATTGGACTACACTTAACCAATTAAATCACATCAGCTGGGCTAGTCCTGAAAATTTAAGAACATATGGTTAGAATTATTTTTTTTAATTTGAAAATAGGTAAAATGTCTTTTTTCTAAAATTATTAAATACTAGAGGCCTGGGAGGGGCCCTGATCCTGGCCTGAGGGTTGGGCCGACGCCAGCCTGATGCACGGATTTGTCCAGGATATGTCTGGCCTGTCTCACTCAGTCCTGAGGGGCTGGAACCCAGAAGCAAGATAACCTACCAGTTGGAGCATCTGCCCCCTAGTGTCAGTGCACATCATAGCGACTGGTTGAACGGTTGAACGAACAGTTGGACACTTAGCTTATTAGGCTTTTATTATATAGGATTATATAGGATAGGATCCATTTGAATTGACATACCAAAATATAATAAAATCTTAATAAATTTTTAAAGAAATCTTTTCATTTATCTCCATCCTTTCAACTTAAATTGCCTGTGTCTGATTTAATATGTAGCAGGAAAGCTTAGTTTTACTTATCAAAGTAAGTGGTAATAATTTAATGTAGCTAGGATAAGTGCACACACAGGAGATTTAAACTTTGAACTCAGAATTTTGGCTTCTCTTTTCTCCAAAGTCTTTGATAGAGAAGGGCTGATATGCCAATGGCAGATAAAAATAAAAGGGGAATTCTTTGGTTTCATTTATCCTTGAAGTATTTAAAAATATTTGATTCTCTCTCTCTCTCTCTCTTTCTCCACACACACACACACACACACACACACACACACACACATACTAGAGGCTTGGTGCATGAAATTTGTGCACAGGTAGAGTCCCTAGGCCTGACTGGCAATCAGGGCCAATCAGTGGGGTGACTGGCAGGATGATTGGGGGGGCTCTGCTGGCACCCACCTTTGCTGGCCTGAGGCCTGTGGTCTGGGGGCAGCTCCTAGCGTTGAACGTCTGCACCCTGGTGGTCAGTGTGCATCATAGCGACTGGTCATTCCGCCGGTTGTTCTGTTGTTCAGTTGGTTTGCATATTAGGCTTTTATTATATAGAATTCTTTTTAAAAAATATATTTTATTAATTTTTTTACCAAGAGGAAGGGAGAAGGAGAGGGATAGAGAGTTAGAAACATCAGTGAGAGAGAAACATTGATTCAGCTGCTTCCTGCACATTCCCTACTGGGGTTGTACCTGCAACCAAGTTACATGCCCTTGACTGGAACTAAACCTGGGACCCTTCAGTCCCCAGGCCGACGCTCCATCCACTGAGCCAAACAGGTTAGGGCAGAATTCTTTTTTTAAATTGAATTTTTGAGAGGGAGAAACATCAATTTGTTGTTCCACTTATTTATGCATTCTTTGGTTGTTTTTTGTATGTGTCCTGACTAAGGGTTGAACCCACAACCTTGGCATTTTGTGATGATATTCTAACCAACTGACCTACCTGGCCAGGGCCTATATATATTTTCTTTAATGAAAAATATTTTTGGGGTTATATAAACTTTAATAGGCAGTGCACATTTACAAAGAATGTTACCTGTTTTAGTATGGCCCAGAAAGTACCACTTTATTTAAAAATTGTTTTCTTTCTTTTTATTTTTAAACATTAAAAAATTGTTTTCCATTAAATTCATAATTCAATATCATATTAGTTTCAGTTATACAGCATAGTGAAATTAAAAATTTTTTATTTTGCATTGTCTGAGAACTAAGTAGAAAAATTCAGGAATTATAATCTGTTGATTCTTCCCCTCCCCCTTTTTCTCATACTCATTCATATATGAGATGAAACAGATCCAGATCACTATAATGATATTTCTCAAGATGAGTACTTCCTTTAATTAGATTTGATCTCTCTGTTATATTCTGTCTCTTGTATTTATTTCGTAAGCGAATTAGGCTTCTTTTTCTAGATGAATGTTGCTAAAAGATGTTCTTTTAGTGTTGAAGTTTGACCTTTAATTGTAAGATAATTTTAACAGTTTGATTCAAGTCTGAGGATGTAGTACACTAGATTGCCCACATCTTATCCATTCAAAAGGCTTTTATGTAAATTGACATCTTTCATATAAAAGGACGTCAAATTTTGGGGGGATAGTTTTGATTACATTTAGGTACGTTAGAATAAGATATTTCTTTAAAAAAATACTAAATACATTTTGAATAAAAAGCTTAAATAATGAGTGGTAACAAAATTTACTATTTCTGTTTTGGCAGGAAAATAATGTTTAGTATTTCACAATTTAAAAAGTTTTCTGAGTTATTACTTTCCAAGAGGTATTATATTAGAAAAAGATAGCTTTGTTGTTTTCTGGGGGAAAGGAGGCCTGGAGTTTTTGTTTTCTTGACAGTATGAAGACAGATAGTAGTTTGAGTTTTCATATATTTTAATCCTCCTAACTGACCTTTATTAGGCAGGGATATTTACAATTAACAATCATTAACAGAACATTTATGATTTAACACAAAGAGCTACAGAGTAACTAGAAACATTAGAATATTTTAGTTAAAAATTGTGCAAACGACATAAATAGTAGAAGATAGTTATATATATTAACTATTTTCTAAATGTCATCGTTTTTTTCTTTGAAAATGATTATTGTTGGATAAAATACTTCAATAACTTTTTACTGACAGCTCTTTTATTTTGTAACAATTTAGTTTTTGAGCTTTCTAATTATGGTTAGGTGTATGGTGACTGTTCTATTAAGTCTTTATGTTTTGTTTTTTAAAAAAATATATTTTATTGATTTTTCACAGAGTGGAAGGGAGAGGGACAGAGAGCTAGAAACATTGATGAGAGAGAAACATTGATCAGCCGCCTCCTGCACACTCCCCACTGGGGATGTGCCCACAACCAACGTACATGCCCTTGACCGGAATTGAACCTAGGACCCTTGAGTCCGCAGGCTGACGCTCTATCCACTGAGCCAAACCGGTCAGGGCAATCTTTATGTTTTGATGACCATGTAAGTATCTAACATTTTTCTTCCTCCACCCAAGAGAGAGAATTATACAGTGACTGTTTTGAAAAATTAGTTGAGTTTTTATTTTCAGTTTAGAATGTGTAATAAAGTATTTGAATAAATTATATGGTATTGGTGTTCAGTACTTTTTTTTCTTGCCAATTATTGTTTGAATAAATTTGTTATTGTTTCAGTTTTATTTTGTCAACCAAATCAATAGTAAATGCCTGTGACAATTGCTACTAATGGCCTCAGTTAATTTATGGCATATGTTAGGCTTAAGTCTTTTATTTGGATTTAATTTACAGAGTTAAAGAGACAATCAGTTCTGTTATTAAAACTGAGTAATGAAATGACTCAGTATATTTTATTAATTGGTATATTATCCGTGTTAGAGTAAAAAAAGTCTTTACTCTTAAATACTAATACTATATTACTGACATTTTAAAGATTAGAATGATTCCACCAGTATTGCATTTCTTGCTCCTTTAAGTGAATATTGATATGTTTGCATATTAAATATAATTGTGTTCTAGGTTAACTTCTCAGCCTGGTGCTACATTACCAAACGGACATAGTAGTCTATGTGAGTATTCTATTATGAAACTGGTTAGAATTGACATTCTTTTAATGTTAGAATTAAAGCATTTAATGTGGGTACACAGAGTGATTTATTAGTATGCTCAGCACACAGTAATAATGACTCAATTTCAGTCACAGTAAATACATATGTAATTATTAAGTGTTGAAAAATCTGTACAAGGGAAATAATTTAAATTATTAAGACAGATTGTAGACATTTACAGAAATGTTAGATTATTGGATATTAAAGCCATTTAAGAGGTTATATTAAACCTCTTGTTGTCTTTTAAAAGGAATGTTTTGATTTTTTCTCTCTTTTTATATTCTGTACTTTGAAATGGGAATTATCTCTTTTTGTAGCCCTTCGAAGCCATCCCCTTCGAGGGGAAAAGAAGGGAGATGGAGACCTTTCTTGTATGAATGGTGACATGGAAGTCAGAAAAAGTTGTCGTTCCAGGAAAAACAGATTTGAAAGCGTGAACCAGAGTTTGTTATTTGATCAACTAGTAAATAGGTATGAATGCTTATGTAGTAAGCAGTTTCATTTAATTATTTTATTTTAAAACATAATTTTTAAAATTGATTTCAGGAGAAAGGGAGAGGGAGAGAGAGACAGAAACATCGATGATGAGAGAGAATCATCAATTGGCTGCCTCCTGCATGCCTCCCACTTGGGATAGAGCCCGCAATCTGGGCATATACCCTGACTGGGAATTGAACTTGTGACCTCCTGGTTCATAGGTCGACACTCAACCACTGAGCCACACTGGCTGGGCTAATTATTTGATTTTTAAGACAGTTATGCTTTTAAAAACAACTTAGGCACTGGCTTAGTAATAAATATAATTATTTTATAACAATTGCAATTAACAGTTAGCAGTGATTGTCAGTTTCTAGTCAGTTTACTAGGTTTAATACAATTTATGTAATAGTTAAAATTTTCTCATTGTTAATTAAGCTCTTGTGCATAGTGAGATACTATAAAAATAATTTTATTCTATCTTTACTATAGTCATTTTTAATATTTTCTCATTTAACATTTGTATCTTTGACAATTTTCAAATAGCAGTAAGTTCCATTATTAGCATATAATTTTGCTTAGTTAAGATTTTGAATTGAAGATCCTTTTGAGACTGGGTATGTAGGATGTAACTAGTGAGCCAGCCTAGCTGATTGCTCAGCATTGACATTGTTCTTCTCAGGTAATAGATTATCATACTTAATTCTTGCAAAACCTGGAGAAGGGAGGTCAGTATAATCCCTATTTGATAGGAGAGGAAATTGTATTCTGTAGTAGTAATGTCAAATTTGAGTATTAGTTATTATTATTTTTACTTTTTTCTATTGTTTTTTATATTTTTCTATTACAGTTTACATTCAGTATTATTTGTATTAGTTTCAGGTGTACCTTTGTTAAATCCTTAGACCAGTGTCTGGAAACAGTGTTTGAAAGGTGAAATGTTCTAATGTCAGCATGTATTTTGTGGATGTCAGTATTCACTAATTTGTAGAAAGACCTGTTCTGTTACCTTATTGACTTTAAACTTTTTACAAATTCTATTCCCTATAAATCATAACATCATCTTCAAATAAAAAGATTAAATTAGTTACTTTTTTCAGTGCCTTGGATCTGGTAGTCAGTTTTTTTAGTGGCATTATGAATTTGAATATTTTGGAGCCTTATAAACAAAACCCTTCTATTTTGTAAGTTTTACTTAAATAAATATATTAAGGTAGAAAGTCTTTTGGATCTGATAGACCCCAATTCAAAGAGGGATGTTATATACAGTTACGTATCAGAGATGATTTAGTTATGCTTTGGTGAAGATCTCTTTTATGCGGATGACACAGTGTGTGGTTCCAGAATTGTCTAAACCCTAGTTTTATTATGTGATTATAGTACTGCCGAAGCTGTACTGCAAGAAATGGACAACATTAACATTAGACGGAATCGTCGATCAGGAGAAGTGGAACGACTTCGAATGTGGACAGATACAGAATTTGTGAGTATACTTTAACAACCTTTGCAATTTTTAATTTCTACTGAGGAATAAAAAGGAAGAGTGAATAGCATTTGGACTTTCTTGGATTGATAGAATTGTTCCTTCTTTATTTTTACCTTTGGACTTTTTTGCTTTCTTACTTCTTTTATTCCATTCCCTACTTGCCACAATTCCCCTAAAGATCCTCTCTCTACTTTTACCAGAACAGTCATCTGAAAATACAATTCTGATTTTGTAACTTTTCTGATTTGAACCTTTAATGATTTTTAAAAAATATATATATTTTATTGATTTTTTTACAGAGAGGAAGGGAGAGGGATAGAGATTTAGAAACACTGATCAGCTGCCTCCTGCACACCCCCTACTGGGGATGTGCCCGCAACCAAGGTACATGCCCTTAACGGGAATCGAATCTGGGACCTTTGAGTCTGCAGGCTGAAGCCCTATCCACTGAGCCAAACCGGTTAGGGCCCTTTAATGATTTTTTTATTGTGTACTGAATTAATTAAAAATATTTTGGCTGTCATGATCTGTTTTCAACTTTTATCTTCTCAACATTATTGCCCAAATACAAACATATCATTCTTGTTCATCTATCTCTTACTTCTCTTAATACATCTGGTTAGGGACTGATGTACTTCTTTCTTGTTTCAAGGTTCATTTCAAATGTTGCCTTGCTTC
>PVJC01049760.1:0-12049 GCA_004026665.1 Murina feae
AGGCCAGAAGGGAGTGGCAAGAAATATTCAATGTGATGAATAGCAAGAACCTACAGCCAAAACTACTTTACCCAGCAAAGCTATCATTCAGAATTGAAGGTCGGATAAAGAGCTTCACAGACAAGAAAAAGCTAAAAGAGTTCATCACTACCCAACCAGTATTATATGAAATGCTGAAAGGTATCCTTTGAGAAGAGGAAGGAAAAAAAGGAAAGTAAAAATTATGAACAACAAATACATATCTATCAACAAGTGAATCTAAGAATCAAGTGAATAAAAAATCTGATGAACAGAATAAACTGGTGAATAGAATCAGAGGCATAGAAAGGGAGTGGACTGACAATTTTGGGGGGTTAAGGGTGTTGGGGGTGCCTGAAGAGAATGGACAATAATCGTACACCTATGGATGAGGACAGTGGGGGGGGGCAAGGACAGACGGTGGGGTGGGAACTGGGAGGAGGGGAGCTATGGGGGGAAAAAAGAGGAACAACTGTAATAATCTGAACAATAAAGATTAAAAAAAATGTGGTATGTAGTATAGGCATTTTGAGTACAACTTAAATGGTGTTTAAGAAGTCTTTCGCTTCTTACTTGATATTTTAATTTCAGGCCTTTTGTAGTTTAAAAAAGCAGGGGAATTGTTTCTTCCAGACACAAAGTTTGGTATGACCCAGTGGCCTTCGATTTTATGTCTATTACATGTGGGAAGTTTTTAGCTCTTATAAACAGTCGTTTGTATTTATGCCTTCATAGGCCAGCAAAAGGACACAAAAAAGTAGTTAGTTGTAAATACAGACTAAACAAGATCAAATCAGAACAAAAATTTTAATTCAGCCTTAAAATTCACAGAAAGAACTTTTAAAACGTTTATATAAAAGGATCTCTTAGTGGGAGAAGACTGTGGACCATGGGAAGTTGGGGCTTTACTATAATATAAGCACATTGTTTTGAAATCTTGTGTTTTATTCTCAATGTTTTGTAGGCTATCCTATGAGATATTTGTTGCTATATAAAAATTCAGAAATTAGCATTAAGCAAAATGAAATTCCAGATAATTCTCCTAGTTTCTATGTTGACTTTCCTGTGGCACAGAGCTGGCTATACAAATATTGTGACTTTGAGAAATGCAGTTGTACACAAAGCCAAAACTTGCTACCTATGGGAATGAAGACTAGAGTATACCAAGTACAGTCACTGAGGGCAAAATAATGCAGTATTGAGTTTCTTAAGCATTTTGTTTTGTAAAAAGCCATTTGGCCTATAGAATATTGAAATGACTTTTAAAGAAAATTAAGGGCTGTGGTTATAAGTTATGATGATCATCATTGTATGTATTTATTTGACAAGTACCTCATTTCACAGCCAGCAAAATGTTTTACACCCGTGTCTGACTCGGAGCTTTATCTCTAGGGCAGTGGAACAGCAGATGGAAGGCAGTTCAGTCCCGGCTGGCATGCTGCCCAAAGTAGAAGAGGAAACACAGCACCTCAAGGTCGCGCACGTGGAGTATTTCAGCCTGTGGTGTCTAATGCTAACTCTGGAGTCAAAGTCAAAGGATCATAAAAAAAATTACCAAAACATATGGTTGATGCCTTCATCAGAAATGTAAGTACTACATCTGACACAGTCCAACTTCAGTAATTGGGGTCAGTTAGAGGGATGGCATTTGGAATTTGTGACAAATACTGGTTATATTGTGTGTTAAAGTTTCATATATTCTTGTTAACTCTGGATGGCTGTCAATGAATTGTTTCTGAGTAGAGCACCATTGTTAGCTATTTTCAGTAGGAAAAATATGCCTCAGGAAGTCTAATTTTAAATACATTTTTATTGATTTCAGAGAGGGAAGGAGCGGGGGAGAGAGATAGAAACATCATTGATAAGAGAGAATCATTGGCTGCATTCTGCATGCCTCCTACTGGGGATCAGGCCAAACCGAGGCATGTGTCCTGACCTCTTGGTTCATGGGTGGGCCCTCAACCACTGAACCACCCTGGCCGGGCAAAAATTTTTAATGTATTTAAATAAATTTAAATACTTTATTTGATACAGACTTAAGTATTCTATAGTTGGTCAGTCTTGTATTTTGTGAGGTCCATTTACTTTTTACAAGTTACTTGTAAAGTTGCAGTTTTGTATATCTTTGCATTATCTTTTTCTTTATGTAATATTTAGTTGCTTTTTATCTATTTGTTTCTTTTCAGAATGAATATTGATAATTATGTGACTTTAGAAATAGTTGTATCATTATTTTATTAATTCTAGGCTTTAACACTGAAAACATCACAGTGGTGAATGTTTGAGTCGTTATACATAGACTACATAAGTACAGTGACTATGTCACGTGTACATGCCAAAAAGCTTCTGACGTTGTTTAGTGTTTAATAGTAGTGCCTGCAAGATTGTAAATGCTCAATATTTATTTCCTAGAAGCAGTGTAATCACCATTTTGCTAGCTATTATTTTAATAACAACAATTATAAATCCTCATGTAAACACTGAAGAAATAGGGTTTAGGAATGGGTTATCACTGTTTGTCTTTTGTGATGTTATGCACAGCGGATCAAAGTGCTGACACAGACCTGACCGGTTTGGCTCAGTGGATAGAGCGTCGTCAGCCTGTGGACTGAAGGGTCCCAGGTTCGATTCCGGTCAAGGGCCTGTACCTTGGTTGTGGGCATATCCCCAGTAGGAGGTGTGCAGGAGGCAGCTGATCGATGTTTCTCTCTCATCGATGTTTCTAACTCTATCCCTCTCCCTTCCTCTCTGTAAAAAATCAATAAAATACTTTTTTTTTTTAAAGTGCTGACACACAGGTTGCTTGGAGATCCCAGCCTGTGCATGCAACACGGGAGGTGCTCCCTAGCGCTTGTCAAGCGGCATATTGGTGGGAGATTGTTTCCAAGCTAACAGAATGTTCCCTTTGCATTTCTAAAATTCTATTTTATTTTATTTAAAAAATATTTTTATTGATTTCAGAGAGGAAGAGAGGGTGAGAGAGAGAGAAACATCAATGGTGAGAAAGAATCATTGATCAGCTGCTTCCTGCACACACTGGGGATCGAGGCTGCAACCCAGGCATGTGCCCTGACTGGGGATTGAACTGTGACTTCCTGGTTCATAGATTGACGCTCAACCACTGAGCCATGCTGGCCAAGAGCATTCCTAAAATTTTAGTGTGGATTTTGGAATATGTAAAAATAACAGACTCAATATTAGCATTAGAGTTTTTGGGGGCCAGATGAATAAGACAATTGGGGAAAACTGCAAGTATAGTATTTATATGTGTGATATAAATGGAGGCTTTCTCTTTCTGTTCCATAGGGAGCAAAGTGGCAACTGCATTGGAAACCTGATTAGAACAGAACATGTAAAGACAGTTTGTGACGGACAGTATTTACATAATTTCCAACGTAAAAATGGCGCCATGCCTATCACAAACCTAATGGCAGGTGACAGAATTATTTTAAGTGGAGAAGAGAGAACACTATTTGCTTTGTCTAGGGGATACGTGAAAGAGATTAACGCGACAATGGTAACCTGTCTACTAGACAGGTAATGAAATACTCCCTATTTTGGAGGGAGGGAGAACACCTTTACTGAGATATAATTCACATGCCACACAGGTTCATCCATTTTAAATGTATAATTCAATGGTTTTCAATATAGTCAGAGTTATACCCATCACCCACATCAACTGTAGAACATTTCCATCTCCCCATAAAGAAACCCTGTGCCCTGCAGCCGTCACTCCTCCAGCCCTAGACCACCACGACCACCAGTTTCCTTTCTGTCTGTAGCTTTACCTGTTCTGAACATTTTATGTAATGGGAGCATACGATACGTGGTCTTTTGTGACGCATTTTTCATTTACCCTAGTGTTTTTGTTTGCTTTAGCCTACTGTTTTGAGATTCATTTTCATGTACCAGTATATATCAGTACTTCATTTCTTTATTTAAAAATTTGAGGTAAAATTCACGTAACATAGAATTGACCATTAATTATTTTAAAATGCACAGTTCAGTGGCATGTACACACTCACAGTATTGTGCAACCAGCACCTCTGTCTGGTTACAAGGCACTTTCATCACCCTGAGAGGAAACGTGCCCGTTGTGCAATCACTTTCTGCTCCTCCTCCCTCAGGCCACTGGCAGCAGCTACTCTGCTGTCTCTATGGATGAACCTCTTCTGGATATTTCTGTAAATAGAACCACAAAACGTGGTGGTTATTTTATTTTTTATTTTGGTCTGGCTTCTTTTAGCATGTTTATGAGGCTCATCCATGTTTTAGCATTTATCAATCCCTCACTTCTTTTTCCCCCCTTTAGTACCTTATTTCTTTTTATGCCTGAATAATATTCTGTTACATCAATAGACCACATTTTGTTCATTTATTCACCAGCTGATAGACATTTGAATTGTTTTCACTTTTGGGTGTTATGGCTAGTGTTACTATAAATGTTCACTTGCAAATTTTTATTTATGTGAGCATATTTTTTAAAATATATTTTATTGATTTTTTTTACAGAGGAAGGGAGAAGGATAGAAAGGTAGAAACATCAATGAGAGAGAAACATTGATCAGCTGCCTCCTGCATACCTCTTACTGGAGATGTGCCCACAACCAAGGTACATGCCCTTGACCGGAATCGAACCTGGGACCTTTCAGTCCCCAGGCCGACGCTCTATCCACTGAGCCAAACCGGTTAGGGCTATGTGAGCATGTTTTTATTACTCTTGTAGATAAATCATAGTGGAATTACTGGGCCATCTGCTAATTTCGTGTTTGACATTTGAGGACTTCCAAAGGGCTGAACTTTTTTTTAGTGCATCACATCCCATAGTGCTAATGTGGACATAGCCTTACCTCATTCTCACAACCACATGTCCGGTGGGCAGGATAGATAGCCTGTGTTAAATATGTAGCTTATTTCTCTGCCGGAAGCCAATTCTAGCATGTCATAATTGCAAGAGTTTCATCAAAAGGTTGGTGGAACTTGGGGACTCAACAAGGGATGAGTCACATATGTTGTCACCTGTTGCGAATGGCTAAAGGCATTTCCCCAAACCTGAAAAGGGATGATTGTTTGTTGTCAGACAGCTCAGGGCATCTTAATCTACAGGTTATTGCCTCCTACTGGCCAAACTCCTGAACAGCCCGCTAATTCCCCCAATTCTGACAATGGACTCTGTATACAAAACCCTTACCCTTTGAAATGTATACCTCCCCCTCGCCTCAGGACAATTTGTGTTAATAAAAACATGGGTTCCTGAGACGAGAAGGTCTTAGCTCCTTTTAGCTAGGCTCCTCTTACCCCTAATGCCTTTCAAAATTATATTTCATCTCTGGACTCGATAAGTTACACACAGTCCCTTCTCCAGATTGCTGAACCCTTCTAGATGCTGGAACAAGAACCCCGGCATTTTCCTTAGCATTCTGGCATTCACTATTTTGTTCTTTGTTCTTTCCCTTTAAAAAAAATAAGTTATTCATTAATAGTTGTGATATAAAGTATATTTATCTCAGTTCAAACAAACCGGTTGATTTAAAGAAAAGTATTAAGTAAATAGTAGAATAGTTGCTGTAAAATTTTGGGGCAGAGTCTAATATCCACCTTCATCAATATCCATACCTTCTCCTTCCTGTCCTGCCTGCTTTCCCTGCTCTGAAGTGGAGGCATGTGTCACCATTTCTTAATGGATGGAGATCAGTGACTGGGATGCAATGACTTCTGGGTAACTCAATGGAGATGGTACCCATTTTAATAGCTATTTTGGCCCCTTTACTCTTTTAGCAGATAGTAATATCTGCTAAAACTCACTGTGTTAAGTGAAAAACATTCATGTACACCTGTTTTGCTGTTTTAGGAACTTGTCAGTACTCCCAGAATCAACTTTGTTCAGATTGGACCAGGAAGAAAAAAATTGTGATATAGATACCCCATTAGGAAACCTTTCTAAATTGATGAAAAATACTGATGCCAGGTTTGTAACAGTGAACGAATCTGAATTTTACCCCACTTTCCTAAGAAATATTACTAAAAGCATTTTTTTTCTTTTCAGCCAAAAACTTCGAGATTTAATCATTGACTTTCGTGAACCTCAGTTTATTTCCTACCTCAGTTCCATTCTTCCACATGATGCAAAGGACACAGTTGCCTCTATTCTGAAAGGTATGCTGTAATTAGCATGTCCACTTCCAATATTTTTCTCTATTTATAAACCTACAGTCTAGTGTTTTAATGATTTATATGTAGTTACAATTGGAGAAACTTGAGTAGAGGCTGCTTTTCTTATAAAATAGTGAATTTGCTCATTGAAATTCAATATACTTTTTTCTGTTATTTTTACATTTAAATGTAGGTTTGAATAAACCTCAGAGGCAAGCAATGAAAAAGGTACTTCTTTCCAAAGACTACACACTCATCGTGGGCATGCCTGGAACAGGAAAGACCACTACAATATGTACTCTTGTAAGGTCATTACTCTTCTGCTTAGAAACTAAATATGTAAATCAGCTTCTCCTTCGTTGAGAGACTGTGATGTTTGAGACCAAAAGAGTTGAATATAGCCCAACTGGTGTGGCTCAGTGGTTGAGCTTCAGCCTATGAACCAGGAGGTCACGGTTCAATTCCCAGTCAGGGTACATGCCTGGATCACAGGCTCAATCTTCAGTGGAATCAATAAAATATGTATTTTAAAAAAGAGCTGAATATTAACTCCAAATGCCTTTATTTCAAATTACCTTTGTAGAATGATATGAGAAACAGAAAAGCTAAGTGACCAATAGTTGTAATCACGTTGCAGATTTCTTGCATTTTGGATTGTCTAAAGTCTCTTTATGTTGGTGGCATATGTATCATTGTATGTTTTCCTTCCTTTTAAAAAATGATAAATTATATAGAGGTGGTTGAAATAGATTTTTCTTGGATTTTTTTTATATCGGTACATTTCTGAGTAATTTGCTGATTAATGATAATGATGGTAGCAAATATTTATTGATTGGTACTGTGTGCCAGGCACTATTGAAGTTCATATGTATTCAGTTTTATGCTTTCCATAATACTTTCATACAACATGTTGGCCTTATAATTTTAAAAAAGTTGTTTGGTTCCACTCTTACATCTGCTTCCTATTAAATTTTCTAATTCTATTAGAAAAACATAAGCATGTTAGAAATGGTCTGGGATTAAAAGTAATGCGGTTTCCCTTTCTCTCGTTCATTCTTAGGTAAGAATTCTGTATGCCTGTGGTTTTAGTGTTTTGTTGACCAGTTATACTCATTCTGCTGTTGACAATATTCTTTTGAAGTTAGCAAAGTTTAAAATAGGATTTCTGCGCTTGGGTCAGACTCAAAAGGTACATCCAGATATCCAGAAATTTACAGAGGAGGAAATTTGCAGATCAAAGTCCATTAAATCCTTAGCGCTTCTAGAAGAACTCTACAATAGTCACGTAAGTGCTGCGTGGAATGAGAATGCTGATACTGACTTCTGTAGCCAGCCTGGGGAGAAGAGCACTCTGGGAAATTCAGTCACACTGACCAAATCTGCATGTGATTAATTCATGTGAACTATAGGACCAGTTTACTAATTTACAGTTTGCTGGCTTGCTTCTGAACGGAAATGAGGTTTTTGGTTTGTTATTCAGGGATCTCATCTTCTAGTTTAGAATATCCTAGTAAAGGAAAACTCTGCTTTTCTCACAACACTTCTGACACTCATTACCTGGAGCTAGTGTAGACCCCTCAGCTTAAGGGCTTAGTCCCACAAGACTGCCCCCCACTTCAGTTCTAAATTGCAAGTCAGGGGCCTCTTGTGCTTCTGAACAACCAGCTATAAATCAGGGCTCCCATGACCCCTTCCTTGGGTTCGATAATTTGCTAGAATGGCTCCTAAAACTCAAGAAAGTGCTTTTCTTACTGCTACTGAATACATGGCATAGGATGCAGTTCAGGAACAGCCAAATGGAAGAGATGTGGTGTGGGGGGAGAGGTATGTGGAAAGGCACATGCAGCATCTATGTCCTCTCCAGGTGAACCACTCCCAGCTCCATGATGTGTTCACAAACCCTGTTGTTTGGGTTTTTTATGGAGATCCCATCATGTAGGTGTGATTAATCATTGGTGATTAGCTCAATCCCTAGCCCCTCTCCCCTTCGTGGAGATGGAGGGATGGATGAAAGTCCTAACTCTATAATCACATGGTTGGTTCCTCTGACAACCAGCTCCAATCCTCTGTCAAACCTTCTTGCAGTAAATGCTGGTTTGGTTGAAAGGGGCTTAAGATGTTCTTCTCGCTCTTATCAGGAAATTCCAAGGGGTTTAAGAGCTCTGTGCCAAGAACCAGGAGGAAGGCCAAGTATATATTTCTTATTAAATCACACTGTCACACCTAGAAAACTATTAATCAGGATTTTTTAGTGAGTTTGAATTTAGAGGCAATGGCACACGAATAGTCTTGTGATTTTTTTTTTCTATATAGAGTCTAATTTACATTTTATTACTTAATGTCTATGTATTTTACTGGAAAGTCTTAACTGGTATTTTTGTCTTTTAAAAAAATCATCTAGTCCTAGCAGGTTTGGCTCAGTGGATAGAGCATCAGCCTGCAGACTGAAGGGACCCTCCTGGTTTGATTCCTGTGAAGGACACATGCCCAGGTTGCAAGCTCGGTCCCCAATGGGGGAGGGGGAGGCGTGCAGGAGGCAGCCGATCAATAATTCCCACTCATTGATGTTTCTCTCTGTTCATTCCCTTCCTCTCCGAAATCAATAAAAGTAGATTTTTAAAAAGTTCATCTAGCCCTGGCCCACATGGCTCAGCTGGTTGAACATCGTCCCACCAAAGGTTGCCAAAGGCACCTGATTCCTGATCAGGGCACAAGCCAGAACTGCAGAGTCAATCCCCAGTAGGAAGCTGCAGGAGGCAGCCACGTGGTGTTTCTCTCTCCCTTCCTCGCTCTCTTAAGTCAATAAAAACATTAAGAAAAAGAAAAGAAACAGCTCTAGCCAGTGTGGCTCAGTTGGTTGGGCATTGTTCTGTGCAGCAAGAGATTGTGGGTTCGATTCCCAGTCAAGGGCATGTGCCCGTTTTGCAGGCTTGTTCTGGCAGGGAATGTGCAGGAGGCAGCTGATCCATGTTAAGCTCTTACATCAACGTTTCTCCCTCCCCCTCCCCCTTTCCTCTCCTTTCTTTTCTCTCTAAACCTCAGTAAACTATATATATAAAAAGAAACATTAAAAATAAAATTAAAAATAATCTAAAGTAAGTTAGATTTAATAGGCTGTTCTTTCAACTCCTTTGTCATATCTATGCCAGTTATTTTAAAGTTTTTGAAAATTATTTTGAGGTAATTATAGATTCACATGCAGCTGTAAGAAATAATGCAGAGATCGTGTATCTCCTTTGCCCAATGTTTACCATTTTACAAAACTGTAGTAAACTCACAGCAAGGATGCTGACATTGATACAGAATAATTAGTCCATTACCGCAAGGACCACTCATGTTGCATTTTTATAACTACACCCATTTCTTTCCCACCCCGACCCTGCTTAATCCCTGATAACCCCTTAACTGTTCTCCGTTTCTACAATTTGGTCATATCAAGAATAGGGAGTCTCATAAACTAGGGACAGTTGAAGTCTAGCCCCCCCCCCACCCAATTAGGTCTCTGCTAGCGTTGGTAGGGGATAAAGCCACAGTTTTTCTTTTCTTTTTTAAAAAATATTTTGTTTTTATTGATTTCAGAGAGAAAGGGAGAGGGAGAAAGAGATAGAAACATCAATGATGAGAGAGAATCACTGATCAGCCGCCTCCTACACGCCCCACACTGGAGATGGAGTCAGAAACCTGGGCATGTGCCCTGACCGGGAGTTGAACCGTGATGTCCTGGTTCATAGGTCAATGCCCAGCCACTAAGCCAAGCCTGCCGGGCAAGCCACAGTTTTTTCTTTTTCTTTTTTTAGTATATTTTTATTGATTTCAGAGAGGAAGGGAAAGGGAGAGTTAGAAACATCAGTGATGAGAGAGAATCACTGATTGGCTGCCTCCTGCACGCCCCACACTGGGGATGGAGCCTGCAACCCAAGCATGTGCCTTTGACCGGAATTGAACCCGGGACCTTCAGTCCACAGTCCAATGCTCTAGCCACTGAGCCAAACCAGCTAGGGCCACAGTTTTCTCTGTGGTGTTTGGCTAGAGTGGTTGTTGTATAAAAGTTTTCTGTTTACTTGGCTTCCCTTTCCTGTGCCTTTGGCTTTTGTTGGAGCTGTTTTTGATCTGTAAATTTGAGAATTGTTATAATGTCCAGAAAATTTACTTGATTTTTTAAAATTTGTAGTAAAAAAAAAATCAAATATTTTTGTATGCTATGTCTCAGAATTAAATAATATTGGGGTGTTCCTGTTATTGGGGACAAAATCTTTTTAATATATTTTAATTTCAAAAATGGGAAAAAAAGATATTACATTTCTTGGACATATTAAATAACTGATTGGTTTTCTTTGTTTTTAGCTTATAGTTGCAACAACATGTATGGGAATAAACCATCCAATATTTTCTCGTAAAGTTTTTGATTTTTGTATTGTGGATGAAGCCTCTCAAATTAGCCAACCAGTTTGCCTAGGGCCACTTTTCTTTTCACGGAGATTTGTGCTGGTGGGGGATCATCAGCAGCTTCCTCCCCTGGTGCTCAACCGTGAAGCAAGGTAAGCGGACACTGAAGTTTAAACTGGATTCTTCCTAAGGGACCGTCACAGTACACTGATACGCCTGCATTTATGTTGGCAGAGCTCTTGGCATGAGTGAAAGCTTGTTCAAGAGGCTGGAGCGGAATAGCAATGCTGTCGTACAATTAACTGTGCAGTACAGAATGAACAGGTATTGGTGACGGGGTCAGCTTCGAGTGATGTGCAGGTGCGTTTTCATCTGCCAAGACTTAAAATTATTTTTGTAATCCCTTAGTAAAATCATGTCCCTAAGCAATAAACTGACATATGAAGGAAAGCTGGAATGTGGATCCGACAAAGTGGCCAGTGCGGTGATAAACCTGCCTAACTTCAAAGACGTGAAGCTGGAGCTGGAATTCTATGCTGACTATTCTGAAAATCCTTGGCTGATTGGAGCATTTGAACCAAACAATCCTGTTTGTTTTCTTAATACAGACCAGGTAAGAAACCAAACTTTCCCCCCCTCCTTTCAGTTTTTCTTCTTTTATCCTACTATTTATAAATTCCTGTTTTCAGTAGAAAATGCTTCATTAAAAAAAAAAAAGCTTCATTAGAGCTTACCAGTTAAAACTAATATACTCAAACACTTTTGCAACACACTTTCTTTTTTTTTTTTGTAGATTCACTATCGTCGGGGGAGGTTTGTCTGAGGATCCATAGATATCGAAATTGACTTTTAAAATAGGAAAGCTAGAGAATGAACTCAAGTGTGTAATTACATTTTCTAGAAAAGAAATTGGCATTAATACTATCAAGGCTAGGTTTACCAATAAATAGAAGATAGGATACATTTTTATAGAAGAAAGGATAAATTTTTGTCCTTTTAAAGACTTTAAAGAAAATAGACTTTATTTTTCTAGAATAGTTTGTTTCTCGGCACTATTGAGCTGAAAGTGGTGTGTGTGTGGGGGGTTCCTATACACTTCCTGACCCCACATATGCACATAAAAATCTCTTTACAAACTTGGCATTAAACAAAAACCTCACAAGGTCTTAAATGACTTACCACTACTATTTCTAGTTCTTAGTTAGAACAAAGTTTTGACCCTGCATCCCTATAATTGGTTTTATATAGTGCTTCTCAGCATTGATTCAGAAATCTTTTTATTTTTATTTTTTTATTTATCTTTATTGTTCAGATTATTACAATTGTTCCTCTTTTTTCCCCCATAGCTCCCCTCCTCCCATTTTCCACCCCAACTTCTGTCCTTGCCCCCCCACTGTCCTCATCCATAGGTGTACAATTATTGTCCATTCTCTTCACGCACCCCCAACACCCTTAACCCCCGAAAATTGTCCATCCACTCCATTCTATGCCT
>PVJC01049761.1:0-12124 GCA_004026665.1 Murina feae
GCTGCCTGTCCCTGCTCCTGCCCCGAGGGGTGCACAGAGGCACCGGAGGGGTCCAGAACCTCCCCTCAAGCTGCCCATCTCCAGGGGTGCCACCTTCTGAGACACCCATCGCTCAGGCCATTCCATTGTCGTTGGGCAACATGACTCATTGGCGATGGGTCCATAAGGGTGTAGTGGGTCATCCTGCGGAGGACAGGCCCCGGCCGTGGAAGGGTGTGGCGTGTTCCAGGCACTGTGAGGGGAGTGGGAGGGGCCCGGCTGGAGCCTTCACACCAACCAGCCCACAGACTCCCCTCCCCGCCGTCCCCACAGCCAGACCCTCTCATCCTGCGACCGGGACCCATCTATGCCGTGGACGGGGATCGGGGCATCAACCAGCGAATCATCTACAGCATCCTGAGGGGTGAGGGAGCCAGGCCCAGCATCTCTCCACTTAGCACCTGCCCCAGACCCGCCCCCACGTGGGCAGAGCCAATTGGGACCCCGGACCGCCGGCCTCTGGAGGGGACCGGCCCAACCCTCCTGCATCCCCCCAGGAAACGAGGATGGCACTTTTGTCATCAACGCGGACTCGGGCAACCTCACCATGGCCAGGAGCGTCTCCAGTCCCAAGACCTTCCTCTTGCTGGTCAAGGTGGGTGTCCTGGCCAGGTCTCCAGGCCCTTCCCTGAGGCCCAGGGCGCAGGACTCCCCTGCAAGGACTCACCGGTCACTGCTGCCTCCCCACCCCAGGGTGAGCAGGAGGACCAGGTCCGGTACTCGGTGACCCAGGTCACCGTGGAGGCCCGTGCCGCCACGGGGAGCTTGCCCCGGTTCCCGCAGAGCCTGTACCGCGGTGCCCTGGCTCTGGGCTCTGGTGTGGGTGTGGCGGTCCTGGATGCAGCCGACCCCTCCCAGCCCCTGAGGATCCAGGCCCAGGACCCCGAGTTCCCGGTAGGTGCCGTCTGGTCCCTGGGCGGGCCTGGCTTCCCTTCTGGGGGTAGGTTGGGGGCCATGGGGGCAGCCTGGGCCCAGGGCTCACTGGGGTCGTGTTCAGGACCTCAACTCGGCCATCACTTACCAAATCACCAACAACTCCAACTTCCGGATGGACGGGGAGGCGGTGCTGACGGCTGCCCCGCTGGTGCAGGCTGGTGTCCTCTATGCGGAGGTGAGGAGCCACAGCACCTGAGGGGTGGGGGCCAAGGGGACCTCAGAGGGACAAGCCTCTTCCCTCTCTAGGTGCAGGCCAAGAACACGGTGACAGGGGGCACAGCAACCACAGTGGTGGAGATCCAGGTCTCGGAGCAGGAGCCGCCCCCCACAGGTGAGCCTCCAGCCTGGGGACCTCAGGGAGGGTCCTGCTGGGGCATGCTGGGGACAGAGGCAAGCAGAGCTGTGTCCCCGGCCCCCAGGTTCCCCAACACCCCCAGAGACTGGAAGAACTACCCAGCCCTCAAGCACCTCCACTCCGGAAGCCCCCAGGCCCCCCGAGCCTTCTCAGAGACCCTCCACAACCAGCTCTGGGGGGAGCACAGGTCCGCACCCCCCCTCAGGCACCTCCACTCCGGAAGTCCCCAGGCCCCCTGAGCCTTCTCAGAGACCCTCCACGACCAGCTCTGGGGGGAGCACAGGTTCACATCCCCCCTCAAGCACCTCCACTCCGGAAGCCCCCAGGCCCCCCGAGCCTTCTCAGGGACCCTCCACAACCAGCTCTGGGGGGAGCATGGGCCCGCATCCCCCCTCAGGCACAACTCTGAAGCCACCTGCTTTGTCCACGCCTGGGGGTCCCTCGAGTGTGGGAACCAGCACCTCGCCCTCATCAGCCTCATCTAGTGGGGCCTCACAACAGACCTCAAAGCCAGGTACCTCCCAGATGTGCCCAGGGCCCAGCAGAACCCCTCACTCTTGGTAGCACCCCAAGGCCCTGGAGTCACCCTTGTTCCCTGACCGTGAGGCTGGGCTATCCTGGGAATCACTGTAGGGCCTGCCCCGCCTTGCCCCACCCCAGGTTTGACCAGCAGGGTCATGTGGACTGTGAAATCCAAAGCGGGGAGCGCTGGGGAGGTAAACTGGGGTGTGTGTGCGGGGGCAGGCCAGAATCCAATTTGGGATACAGTGGAGGTCACAGTTCCCAGGCTGGACCCCTCCCTTCAGCAGCCTGGTCCCCAGGGGCAGGAGCACTGTGGGGGGGGGGGGCGCTGGCCTTCCCCAGTTGGTAAGGGAATTGCTGGGCTGAGATGACAGAGGGGTGGTGGTGTGGCCTGCAGGCTCGCCTGGGGCTGGAGGCACTGGGGACAGTGGCCACTCGGAGGACCGGCGCTTCTCGGCTGTGGAGATGGGGGTCCTGGGCGGGGTGCTGGGCTCGCTGCTACTCCTGGCGCTCCTGGCCCTGGTGATCCTCATGCACAAACACTACGGCCCCTGGTTCCAGTGCTGCTCCAGCAAAGCCCTGGTGAGCCAGGGTGCAGGCGGGCAGGTGAGGGGGGAAGCAGAGGCGGGAGGAGATGAACGACCTGGACAGGGCTGTGCGGCCAAGGGCCTAGGTTGCGGATTGCAGACCAAGGGTGGGGGTGGGGGGAGAGCAGAGGACAGGGGAGGGACTAACGGGGACCCCTGTCTCTGGAGAGGGCTGGGGAGGCGTCTGCGCCCAGGCCCAGGGTCCCTGCTGATGCCTCGGCTTCTGCCTCCTCCCCAGGAGGCTCAGCCCTATGGCTTCGACAACAAGGCCTTCCTCCCCGACGATGACCGCGAGCCCAGCTGGGCACCTGCCCCCAGCCCCGTCGTCCCCAGTGGCATCCCAACCGAGCTCCCGGTCGCGCCCCCGGTGCCCGCCCCGGCCACACCCCCGCCCCCGGTGCCCGCACCTCCCTCGTCCCCCTCCTCGCTGTCCCCTGGCCAAGCCCCCGAGTCCCCCGCGGCGGGCCCGGAGGAGCGTGGGCCCGCGGGCGTGCGGTCCATCCTGACCAAGGAGCGGCGGCCCGAGGGCGGCTACAAGGCCGTGTGGTTCGGCGAGAACATCGGGGCAGAGGCCGACGTGGTGGTGCTCAACGCGCCCATCTCGGACGCGGACGGCGCGAGCGACTCCGGCAGCGACGATGGCAGCGACCGCAGCGGCGACGAGGACGAGGACGCGGACGCAGGACCTGGCTGGGAAGCCCATGCCGACTCCACCTACATCTAGCGCCCTCCACCCGCACCCGCACCGCACCCGCACCCCGCGGAATAAAGTGTCATTGTGAATCCCCGGCGGCGCGTCCGTGGCTGGGCCCAGTTGGCGCGGGGGGCGGGGGGCCGGGCGATCCCTCCCGCAGCTGCGGGGCGTCCAGGCTCCCGGGCAACCAGGCCGAGGAGGACCCTGCACCGGGGAGCCCCTCGGGAGCCCAGGGAGGGCGCGGGCGCGGGACGTGTGGGCACAGCCGTGCCGTGGGTGGGGTCAGCCTGGGCAGTAAACACTCGGGCCCCCGAGAGTGGCCTCTGGTGCGGGTTGGGGCGCCGCGCCGCGTGGCCCGAGCCGGGAGCGCCGCCCCTCCGCCACCTCCGCCAGCGCGCGCGCTCGGCCGATGCACACCGCCCGCCCTGCCCACACGGGACCGTGGCCGCAGCACGTGATGCCGGCGCCTGCCCCGGGCTCGCTGGCCGCCCCGCCCCGCCCCGGCCCGCCCCCATCTTCCCGGCATAAAAGCGCGGGCTCCCGGCTCTCGGTTGAGGAGATATTTCCCGTCCCGGCGGCTCCGGTTCCAGGTATGCGGGACCCGCACCCAGGCGGGGCGGGAGGGGCGCCTCCTGGTCGGAGGCGGAGGCTGAGCCGGGCGGGAGCGGGAGCGGGAGCGGGGCGCGGGCCGCGGCGGGGGCGGTTGAGTTTCGTTTCGTTTCCCGGGAGCAGCGCCCCGCGGTTTCGCTTTCCCCGTCCTGTCCCCGCAGGGTCCCGCCGCGCACCAGGCCTGTGCTCACAGCGCCGCCACCTCGGCACCTCGCGGCCACCGGCCCTCCACCCACATCTGCGACCCTCGCACCGGGCACAGCGGGGCCACCCGTGACGCCGGCCACGCGCCTGCAGCCGCCCACGAGCAGCCCCTTCCTCCCTGGTGGGAGCACCTGCTTGACACCCCGACCTCAGGCCCTCGCAGCGCAGCGGGAGCCATGGCCGCGGACCCCGACAGGTGAGAGCCCGGCCCACCTCCCAGGCGCCCGGCCCCGCGCCCAGCCCCGCGCCCTGACCCGCCTGCCCGCCCGCCCCGCCCGCAGGGGGGCCCCGCGCGTGCTGTTCGCAGACTGGCTCCTGGGCGAGGTCAGCAGCGGCCGCTACGAGGGGCTGCGGTGGCTGGACGCGGACCGCACTCGCTTCCGCGTGCCCTGGAAGCACTTCGCGCGCAAGGACCTGGACGAGGCTGATGCCGGCATCTTCAGGGTGGGACCCCAGGCAGCCCAGGGTGGGAGGGCAGGCGGACCGGCCTGCGGTCGCCCCCGGCCCACATCCTCCGTCTCCCTCCCCAGGCCTGGGCCCTGGCGCGCGGCAGGTGGCCGCCCAGCAGCGGTGCAGGTGACCTGGCGGCCCCCGAGGGCCAGCTCCTGGCCGCCTGGAAAACCACCTTCCGCTGTGCCCTGCGCAGCACCAAGCGCTTCGAGTTGCTGCAGGACAACTCGGGAGACCCCGCCGACCCGCACAAAGTGTTCACGCTCCGCTCGGAGGGCTGTGGAGGTGGGACGTGGGAGGCTGGGCGGCAGAGGGAGGGTCTGCGCGGCAGAGGGAGGGTCTGCGCAGAGCGGGGACTTGGTTCTGTCTGGGGGCAGACCCAGCGAGGTCAGATCTGTGGTTTTAGAAATTGGTCTGGAAGAGGATGGTGCCAGGTTGGAGGGGGTCCTGGGGAGGAAGCTGATGGGGGTGGGGGGCTATTGGGACTAGGGAAGGGGGGCGTGGACCAGATTCACGTCTCAGGTCCCAGTGCTGCCCCCCCAACTCTCCCTCAGGAAGTCCAGGCGTTGACCAGGGGGACCACAAGGCTCTTGAAGATGCCCCACCCATGAGGGTAAGGCTGCTCTGCCCTCCAGGTTCCCAGTGGGGTGTGCCACTTCCTGTGCTGTGGGCTGCTATGCCAGCACTGTCTTCCCCTGCAGGGGGGGCTCCCTGGGCCATGCCTGGCAGGAGATGCTGGTGAGAGTCCTGGACCTGGACCAGCCAGGTGGAGCCCTCTCGTTAGCCTGGCTGCCTGCGGGGAGGACATCCTGCTGGAGGCCCTACAGCAGAGCTGCCTGGAGCAACTGCTGGAGGCTGAGGAGGCAGGCCCAGTCCCTCCGGAGGCCTGTGGTGAGGGGCTGATGAATGGCAGTGCCTCGCCCAGGGAGGGGCAGGCAGGACAGCAGAGGCCTGGGGAGGGGTGGCTCAACCAGGCTGGTCCCACCAGTGAGCCAGTACAGCTGTTCCCACTGCCACCCTCCAGCCCAGAGCTGCTTCCTGGGTAACTGGTGACGGGATGAGTGGAAGAGGGAGGGGCTGGGAGCAGGTGCCAGCTCAGGCTTGCTTTCCCCGACACAGGTCCAGCCCCAGAGGCCTGGCAGCCCCCTCCTGAGGCAGTGCCCTGCACCCCACTGGCGGGGCCCCCCTGCCCACAGCTCGGCCTGCATGCGGAGCCCAGCCTGGGGGCTCTGCATGTGACCATCCTGTACAAGGGCCGCACGGTGCTGCAGGAGATGGTCGGGCGCCCCAGCTGCGTGCTCCTGTACGGCTCCCCTGGCTGTGCCGTGCACTCCCCCGAGGCCCAGCTGGTGGCCTTCCCCTGCCCTGCCCAGCTCCCTGACCAGAAGCAGCTCCACTACACTGAGAAGCTGCTCCAGCACGTGGCCCCTGGCCTGCGGCTCCAGCTCCGGAGGACTGGGCTGTGGGCCCAGCGCCTGGGCAAGTGTAAGGTCTACTGGGAGGTGGGCAGCCACCTGGGCTCTGACAGCCCCGCGGCCCCCGCCTGCCTGCTGGAGAGGAACTGCGACACACGCATATTCGACTTTGGCACCTTCTTCCGAGGTCAGTGGCGCCCACCTTGGGACAGAAGTCCTTCCCATCCTCCTGTCCCGAGCCCTCCACTCACCAAACCCCACCCTGCAGAGCTGGTGGAGTTCCAGGCTCGCAGGCGCCAGGGCTCCCCACACTACACCGTCTACCTGGGCTTCGGGCAGGACCTGTCGGCCGGGAGGCCCAAGGAGAGGAGCCTGGTCTTGGTGAAGGTGAGGGCAGGGTCCTGTGGGGGAAGCTGCCCCCCCCCCAAGCCCCGACCTGGCTGACTGCATCCTCCCTGCAGCTGGAGCCGTGGCTGTGCCAGGCGTCCCTGGAGCGTGTGCAGAGGGAGGGCGCATCTTCCCTGGACAGCGGCAGCCTGGGCCTCTGCCTGTCCAGCTTCAACAGCCTGTATGAGGACCTGGAGCACTTCCTGGATTACTTCATGGAGGTGGAGCAGCCCACCTAGGCTGCCATGGGCTGCCCTGAGCCAATAAAGCAAGCTACGAGCCAGTGCTGGTGTCCTGTCTGGGGGCTGGGTCAGGGAGGGGTGGGCCCCTCAGGCCACCCACACAGTGAAGACCCTCAGCACACCCTTTAGAGGCAGCACTACAGAGGCCACAAGGCTCCCTGGGCACAGCAGGCGCCTGCTCCTGCCACATGTGTTGGGAGTGTGGCACCTGGGCTTCCTCAGTGGCCAGTAGCTGCCCCTGTGCTGGGCCCAAGGCTCTTCCCCGGCCCCTACGTCGGCCACGCTGTCCTCTGAGAGGCTGCAGAGTTGGACGAACACTTCAGCCATATTGTATTATGTTACCAGCAAAGAAAGTGGGGGTTCCCTAAGCAAGACACAGGCACCCCGCTCCCGTCTGAGGCCCCCGCTTCAGTCAAGGGTTCCCCTTTCAAGTACCGAGTCAACGAGAAGTTTCTAAAGAGAATCCATTTCTGATAAATTAGAACACAATGAAGGTGTATCTACAATGTACACATAACGTCCAGCTTAAACTGCGCGGGGCGGGCACAGACCACAAGTGATCTCTGGAACCGGGACTCAGTGCAGGGTCCCCAGAGCTTCCTGCCGCCACCACTCCCAACAGCACGGGGGCCCGCAAGCCTCAGCCCTCAGCAGCGGGCTCCTCTCCAGCCTCCGGCCTGCGGTGCCTGCGCATGTGCCTGTACTTGTCCACGTAGGCCTTCACCAGGTTGCCCACTTTCACAGGGTTGATCTCCCCGCTCTTGCTGTGGCAGATCTGGGGGAGGGGGAGGCACAATCACCCAGGGGTCCTTTCACATCCAGACACGTTCAGTGGCTGCCAGGACTGGACCTTGGGGGCCCGCTGTACCCACCTCCCAGGGCCACTGAGGGTCCCACCATGCTGGCCAGGAGCCCACAGGTGTCGCACTCATTTCTCCCAAGCACCCTCGTGGGGCCAGGGCCAGAGCACCTTCCTCCGCTCAGAGCTGAGGCTGTGCCAGGGCGACGGCGTCGGCGCCCACCTTCTGCACGGCCTTGCGGAGGATGTCCTTGTACTCCTCCTTCGTCACCTCCCGCTTCTGGTAGAAGGGCTTGATGGCCAGCTTCACCTCCTCCACCGCCCGCTCCTGCATGTGCAGCTTCTTCAGGTACTAGGGGCAAGCACAGGGAGGCGCTGTGCCCAGGCCCGCAGGGCCCTTGGGGCAGCCAGGCACGTCCTGCCGTCCCACCCATCCCAGAAGGACGAAGGGGGATCTCACCTCCTCGTTCTTGGCTTTCTCGGTGGCTGGCCGGGGCGTGGCCGTCCTCTCCTCGGAGTTGTTGGTGGCAGCGGCGTGGACAGCCGGCTCGGAGGCTGTGGTCAGGGCGGTGGGTACTGGGGCCAGGCTGGGTGCCGCCCCGCAGCCCGCCAGGGGAAGGCTCCCCTGCAGGATGAACTGCACCGTGGGCTGGCTGACTGGTGCGTAGGGCGGGACACTTGAGGGCAGAACCAGGGCAGGAGGCAGGCCGGGGCCATAAACCTGGGCAAGAACAGTCCACTGAGCACAGTTTCGATGCTGGCAGCACCCTGAACCCCTCCAGAAGGACTGAGAACCTTGGCCAGACGGGGCGGCGCTGTGAGGCCCAGTGCTCCAGCCGGGTGCGGCCCAAGTGGCCCACAGGCACCGCCCCCCCCCCCCCCCCCCGCAGCCCCGGCACCCACCTGAGTGGGATCCGCAGTGGCAAAGCCAGGCTCTGGAAGCGGGTAAGCAGCAGGGGGCTCGGGGCAGGGTGCCTGCAGGGAGTCCACCACAAGGGCCCCATCTCCGGGTTCCCACGCCTCTTCCTGCGGCTGCTGGGGCCTGTGCAGTGGGGTCCCTGAGGGCCAACACGGGGAGGAGGGTGTTCGGTGGCCACCAGGATGGAAGGCTACTTCCCGGATGGAAAACTCCAGAGAACATCCCAGTGACAAGGACAGAGGCAGATGCACCTCCCTGACCAGCGACCACAGCAGACCCCCCAGGGCCCCCTCCATGCCACCCCAGCCCACCCGAGTGCCCGGGAACCCCACTCACGCAGGCCTCTGAGGCCTCGGTCCTCAGCTGGGGCGCCGCCGGCCACCTCCCGCAGGTTCCAGGTGACCCTCTTCACTGGGGCTTTAGCCCGAAGCACAGAGGTCAGGCAGAGGCCTTCCTCCTTCCCCAGCAGCGCAACCCCCCCGGCTGAGCCTCCCAGGGCACCTGGCACCGCGGCCTTGGCCTGGTCCTGCTGGGATGAGGCCTCGTGGGGACCCTTTGTCCAGGGCGGGGGCTGCTCGGCGTCCTCACTGTGGATCAGCGACACCTCCCTCCTGATTGCAGCCAGGCTGTTGTCTGGCTGCTGGCCAACTGGGGGTGCCGCGGGGGTGGGTGCCGCGGGGGTGGGTGGGACCCTGCGCTCGGGCGAAGAGGAGTCCGTGCTCTCTGGAGAGGGTGGGGAGCTCATGTCGTCGAGCTGCGTGAAGATGCCTTCACTGGAAAAGTCGTCAAAGACGTGCCCCGCCTCGACAGAGTCCACGTAGTCCAGGTCCTCGAGGGCACATCCGGCCGGCACCTCCGGGGCAGAGGGGGCCTTCAGGGGGGCCCGGTCAGCCTCAGCCCCTTCTGGCCAGGCTTCAGCTTCTGCTGAGGCCTGCAGCCCCGCCGGGTTCTCCCTGCCCAGCCCCGGCTCCTCCTGGGGAGGGGGTGCTGGGGAAGCCTCCTTCATGGGCAACTTCCTCTCCGGGGAGCGGGAGCGAGGCCGAGACCGCTTCTCACGGGAACGAGGCCTCCGGTGCTCTCGGGACCTGTGCTCCGGGCTGGGGGACCTGGACCGGTGCCGCCTCCTCTCACGGGAGCCCCGCCTGTCTCGGGGCCACTCGCGGCTCCTCTCCCTCGGACGGCGGGGCTTCCGGGCCCGCTCCAGGCTGCTGGGGGGAGAGCACCCCCTCCCCTGAGACCTGGACCCCGATCGTCTCTTCTTCCTCCTCCTCTCGCGGTGCTCGTGCGAGGAGCTCCCGGGGCTGCCTGAGCGGGAGCGGGAGCGGGACCTCCGCCGGCCTCGGCCCGAGTCCCTCCTCCTCTCCCTGCTCTTGTCCTTGGCCTTCTTCCGCTTGGCCCGCTCATGGCTGCTGGAGCGGTCGCTGGAGGACCTCCGAGCCCTGGCCTTGGCCAGGGGCCTCTTGGCCTGGTCCTCACCCACCAGAGGTGACAACGACCTGGAGCTCCTGTCCCCGGAGCGGGAGCCGGAGCCGGAGCGGGTGCGGGAGCGGGTCTGCCTGTGCCCCGGGGCAGAGGCCTGCTTCCTCTGGTCTGCCTCTCTGCAGCGGGAGCTGGACGGGGAACGGGAGCGAGAGCGAGAGCGAGATGGGGACCGCAGCTCCACGATTCTGTGGGTGGTCAGTGGGGCGTCCGGCTCCACCACCGTCACACAGGTCACCATCCGCTCTTCAGAGCCAAAGAAGGTGCTGCGGGGCGGCCGGTCCTCGTCCTCCCAGGGCTCCGGTGGGGATGGCCTTCGCACCCGGGGTGCTGAGTCTGGGCCCCCAGCGGGGCCCCGAGAGGGCTCGGACTCTGTCCCAAAGACTGCTTTCACCGTGTAGGAGGTGACACACCGCACGGTCTGCGAGGGCGGGGCCTTGGGGCTGCCGATGGAGATGGTGCGGGTGATCTCCGAGGGCAGGAGGCCTGGGCCCAGACGCTCGGGGCTGCTGCCTGCGGAGCTGGAGTCCGAGCCCGTGGGGTTAAACGGGTCATAGATCTCGCTCTTGAGCTGCTTCGTCTTCCTGAGGGAGAAAAGGGGGGCGGGGTTCTCTTTCCTCTGCGCCTTGTTGTCGACGGGCTGGAACGTGTGGCAGAAGCCGGGGCTGGAGAGCCTGCTGGAAGGCGCCGCGTTCCCAGGGATATTGATGCGGAAGCTCTCGAAGGTTGAACTGCCGCCCTTCCCCCTCGAGGGTCCCAGCGCGGCAGGGGACTGAGCGCCGCTGCCCCCTGAGTGCACGCTGGGCTCCTGGGGGCCCCTGCCGCGGGGCGAGCCCTCTGCCCGGGCCCCGAGGCCAGGCTGCCCCGAACCCTCCCTGCCTGTCAGCCGGCTGATGCAGGAGCTGGGGATCTCCACTTGCTGCCCGGGGGCGGGGGCGGGGGCAGGCGCTGTGTCCGCCCACCCGCTGCCACTGCCCCTTCTCATCTTTGGTATCCTGGGAAGCTGGGAGAGGTCCGCTCTCCACGGCGCTGGCCTCGGGGCCCGGCCCGGCACTGCACTCCTGGCTGACACGGCAGGGCCGCCGTTGGAGATCTTAGAGGTGAATCCATGAGGCCCAGCGTGCTCACTGTCGCCTCTAACTTGTGAGTCCTCCTGTCGTCTGAAGCCAGGACTGCTCGCATTCGATGGGCTCTGGGCCTGGCCTGACCGAGCGGTCACTGAGGAGTCCAGTCTCGCCACAGTTCCCGACGTGAGCGCAGGAATGTGGGAGGGGGTGGACCTGCCTTGACTGCGTGACCCCACGCTTTCCAGGTGCCCTGAGCTGGGTGCTGGAGGCTGCGGGCCGTCTTGGGGCCCAAGGCCTTCTCCTCCTCGGGACAGACCAACTGAATGTCGCTGAAAAGAAACAGGTGCTAAAAGACAAAAAGGCAAACGGCCATCAGGTGTCCTCCCTCCTTTCCAAGCTCCAGGACTTGCTCAGCCTTTATCACATGGCTTTGTAGGTGTGCATTTCAAGTTCCCCCTACTTGTTGCTGGTGAGAGGGGACAGCCCTGCGGGGGGCGTAGGGACCACCTGGCACTCTGGGCAGCTGGAGGCTTGCCGTGGAGCTTCTCTTCCACGTCCCCTCGTGGTATTTGGAATCAGGACGTGCCCAAGCCAGTGACAGTCCTTCAGCAGCAGGTGGGAGGGAGGCCGCCCAGACCCCACACTGGACCGCCCCCAAGACCTGCCAGACCCAAATCAGCGGGAGGCTCTCACAGCCCGCGGGGCGGCCTCGGGCCTGCAGCTCCGTCACAACCCAAGTTATCTGCCCGTAAACGCTGTTCAGAACAAGAGGGGAAAAGACACCGACCCTCCTCCGCGTCTTCTGTGCGTGGGAAACGCACCCGCGCCCCACGCGCGCCATCCAGGCAGTGTCTCCACTTCCGCTCGGAGGCGGCTTACCTGCCCGCTTGGCGCTGAGCGAGCCGTCGCGGTGGATGGTGATGTCGGCGCTGTCCATCATGAGGAGGCTCTGGCCCAACAGGATGCTGCCCAGCAGGTCGGGGACAGGGGCCTCGTCCACGTCCGGTTCAGGCGCCACGGCTGGAATGCTCCTCCTGCAGGTGCAGACCAGGCCCTGCCACCACTGCCCCCAGGCCCCCCACAGGAGCGAGACCCACCCAGCAGCTCCCCTGGAAAACGGGGGCGGGATGGAATCAGTGGGTGCACCACAGGCCAGAGCGCAGCGGAGCAGCTCTGCCACCATGGGGTTCCGTTTCTTCTTTTCTCCCAAAGGCTCCAATATGAGAAAAGGTCCAACCAAGGCACAGCCCAGCAGCGTGGGCCCCTCTCAGCACCCAGCACCCCCGCTGACAGGCTCCCACCCAGCACCCAGCACTCCCGCTGACAGGCTCCCACCCAGCACCCAGCACTCCCGCTGATGAGCTCCCACCCAGCACCCAGCACTCCCGCTGATGAGCTCCCACCCAGCACCCAGCACTCC